>OX243816.1:42566363-42601363 GCA_945859605.1 Lumbricus rubellus | reverse complement strand
TTTCTCTGGTTAGCTATTTGGTACAAGGAACTCGACAAAATATAAACAAAATACAACTGGAATATGTTATGTTACATCTTATGTTACATCGTTTCACTTCTTATAATTTGTTTATGACGTCTTGCCAATGTATCTAACTACATTCGGTACAGGTAAATAACTGTGTGGAATGGTTACCACAAACAAATTGACCACACGTGCTGCATCTGTGCTTCGTCTTGGTGTCATTCTTTCGATCGCACATGTGACATCGTCCTCTCTGAGGAGTGATGACTGTGTCGTTCTGAGTTGTCGTAGGAACAGGCAGATTCACGTATTCAAAAGCCCGCTTTATCGATTTTCTGCCGCTTACGCAATACGCAGGGCGTGCTTCTTCTGCTGTCGATCCATGGAAGACACATACTTTTCCCCATTTCCAATATGAATGCTCTCCTTCTGTCCTTCTGATTAGTGTTTGCAGAATCCACCCATTCAGGATGCTGATGAAACCAAATCACGGATGCGTTATGTGCAACTTCGTTGTTCTAACAGGTATAGTAGCAGAGATAGGGTATGGTCATGTAAAAAATCATGTGACCTTGAATTTCAAGGTCATCGGTGAAGGTCACGCATTTGGCAGTAGCTGCAATGAACTCCCTGACCCATAAAACATTAGAAACGAAACAAAAGTTAACAAATTCCATGCCCAGGAACAGGTATACCTTGGGGGTCATTTGGACCCCCAAGCATAGAAGACGTAGTTTTTTTGGTCGCGTATGGCGAAGGTTAAGCACTTCGGCCCTTGATACAATGTATGTTAGAGCAGTCTTCATATGGGTCATGCATTTCGGCCTTTGGTATATGAACTAAAGCAGGTTTAATACGGGTTATGCACACCGCCCTTTGATCTGCGACAACAAATATTTTTTTATAAGGGTTACGCATACTTGGTCTTTGATCTTTCGGAATAGTTTCTAGCAGAAGTTACTGCCTATAAATTGTAGCATATTTATTCAGTATTTATAAGCAGCATATAGATGCAGTTCTGGTTCTATAGTGGTTAAGAACATTGGCCTATGATATGCTAGAGCAGTTTTATTATGGGTCATGCACATGCTATCGAGCAGCATAAACTGGGTCATATGCAGCTGCTGTCCATTCCAGTTGTCTACATGTATGTATATGACAATATTTATATGTCATACAACAGGTTCAGTCTGGTTTATGTGCTTTCTTGCTTGCTTCGGATTGGTCACACGGCAGATTTCCGCAGTGTTTACGGACCAATTTGACCAATTTAGATGTTTGGCATACATTCCGCAATGCATATATGAGACATCATGGACATTTCTGATTTGTTTGGTATATGATTTCCCCTGCATCTCTAACTCTTATATTCTCCTTCTCCTTCACTTCCTCCTCCTTCCATCCCTCTCCTCCTCCTCCTCCCTGTCCCATCCTCCTCTTCTTCCTCCGCCTCTTCTTTTTCCTCCTTTTTTTCTCATCCTCCTCCTTCTCGTCCTCCTCTTCCTCCTCCTCTTCCTCTTCTTCCTCCACCTCCTCTTCTTCCTCCTCCTCGTCCTCCGCATTCTCGTCTTCGTCGCAACCACTTCCTCAATCCATTCCTCTTCTCTCATCCCCTCAAGACAATCGTCTTCTTCTTTGAACTCCCTTTCCGTGACCTTCAAGCAACTCTCTTTTCCTCTTTTCACATCCCACCCTCACGTTTCTTCCCTCACTTTCCTTCCCACTTTTGCAGCTACTTTTTCTATATCTTCCCTCGTACGTCACCTTCAGTTCCTCCACGCATCTCCCTTTCCGTTCTTTAATTCCACTTTAACTCTTTGTTTTCCACCTAACGTACTTTATCTCTAACACCTCTGCCTCTATACATTTTCCTGTTAATCCGCCTTCTTCATTCTCCACCACTTCTCCTTTCTTCTTTCTCTCATTTCGAAATTCTTCTCCACGTAGCCTCCTCCTCCTGCTTCCTTTCTTCTTCGTCTTCTCTTCCACACCCCTCCTCCTTCTCTTACCTCTTCCTTCTTCTTCTCCGTCTATTGCTAATCCTCCTCCTTCTCATTTTTCTTCCTTCTCAATCTCTCTCCTTTTCTTCTCCCACTTTTTCTCCTCCTCCTCCTCTACCTCCTCCTCCTCCTCCTCCTCCTCCTGCCACCTCACACTATGTACGCCTACAACAATCTTTCACAACACTAGCAACAATTTTACGGCACTCCTACAAAAATAACACTACTGCAGTGACTATAATACATTACAGTAATCTCGTATACTGCAACTTCAATTGCTTGGCATCGGCATATGAAGACGGGTGGACAGTCCTCTCCCTCGCCGTCTCGTCTTCTCACCGACATTGTAAATCAGTGTATATACCAATCATAACTTAGCTGGCTTGTGGTGGGAGGGGTGCACGAACAAAAAAAATCAAAAATCTCGAAGAGAAACGTCGCCCTGGCGGGTTTTGAACCCCGAGCTGTAGCACAGACAATAATAATCTTCTGAACCACTTAGGAAAGTTAGGGCAAATGTTGTGTTATGTTATGTCTCGTCTAACAGTAGACCTACACTACAGCCTATACCTGCTACACTATTGATCACCCTAAGTAATCGTAATCATAAATTTACATAGCGCAACTTCACGAGAAACTCCCGGAGGAACTTGTGTAGAAAAACTTAGATTCATTACAAGCAATATCCTTCAGCAACAGAAGTTTATATGCATCAACCACGCGTCTGAAGGTGACATCGATAAATCAATAAATCAATAAATCAATAAATCGATAAATCAATAACTCAATAAATCGATAAATCGATAAATCAATAAATCGATTAATCAATAAATCAATACATCAATAAATCAATAAATCCATAAATCAACGTCTATCTCGTGACTGTCAGATTAGCAGGTACACTGTTGAAAACAACATTTGCTGCGTAATGAGACTAATGATAATTTCAACAAGTTTCCATTTCTCGTTCGCTCGTCAAACTTCGATAAAGCTCCTTATCAGTCCACGCAACCTCTTTAAATTATTACTCATAGCATACAGTTCGTGAAAGCTGGCCTTCTCTAATTATTATTGCGCGGACTGATTAAGCTCGTCTGTTGAAGACTGATTGGCTGATAATTGTAGAATGACTAACTAACTGCATGCGCGATCAAAGGTAACGTGTAACGATTTTCACGATCACTATCTTAGATCGAAACAATCTTGTAAAAAGTCTGGCAGATGGTCATGATACTTGAGCCTCCTTCTACATGTATCCAAGTAATTAATAATTAATAATCGGTGAGTCTTGTGTATTTTAGAGTGACCTTACAACTCACGTGCACGTACGCTTATAGCAGTAGCTATACATGTAGGCCTACATGCATGTAACTTCATTGTAGGACTCTTGAATTCGATGTGTAAGATTATAACATGCATATAGGACAATATTTAATATCATAGTGATGTAAGTATTTGTAGGACCATTGCAAGAACAATGCAAGATTAGGCCTATTCCATGAGATCTGTGATATTATTGTAAGCGCAGTATAAGATCATTGCAAAAGTATTGTAAGCGTGATGCAACATTACTGCAAAAGTGCGGTAACATAACTGTAGGCCTATTGTGAGATCACTGTAGCAACAAAGAAACTAAATCTGTGCTTAAATAGAAGCTGGATTGATGAAACAAGTCAGGGCTTTATAACGTGCAGTGCAGCAGTTGTACACAAAATGTGCAGTTTTAAATGGATTTGTGCAGTTGTAGAAGCACTTCTGTACAGTTAAAACTAGCAGAAAAGGTCATTGTCCTCCGATTGGAAGAAATTTACCATGGAGGATGGGGAAAGGAAGGAGTTGTGCGGTTCTAAAAATTCCTTTAAAACATCCCTGAAACTTGTAATTGCCTAACTTAAATGGAATTACAGATGTAGTCTAATATAAAGCGTCACAAAATTAGGTCACGCTATTTATATCACGCTTTCCTATTGGCTCCTGATAAGCATTGGATCCATAACCATGTATGGTCTACGAGAATATACGCCATCGGGATATATACAATTATACACATTTCACATCCATTAGATTCATACCCATAGGCCACATGCAGGTTTCCCCCTCGCCGCTAAGCAGCTTCCAGCCACAAATGAGACAACAACGGTCTCACAAGGGGGGGGGACGAGTCCTTGAAAAAGGCAAAATGTCAACGCACAAAGGGCAAGCACTTACAAAAATTAAATCCAATGAAGGGTAAAGATGAGATAGTAGCCTAATTATCGCAATCGTTCCAATGGTATTGTGGGGCGCGGTGGTGTATATAGTGGGTATGGTCGTCGCCTTGCTGCCGAAGAGTTGCAGGTTCGAATCCACCTCAAGTCACCGCGTAAGGACCTTGGGCAAGTCCTTCACTCGCGATTGCTCAGTGCTTCGGCGTGAAACGCCGATACAGTGTCCGCTCTGTAGTCGGGGCGCTTCTGAGTAGAGAGCTTGAAGAGGCGCTATAACAAGTGCACAATGTCATACAAACAAAACAAACAAACAAATGGCATCATGAATTATTAGCTCTCTCTTTTGCGTTTTTTCACTGGACGCAACGACATCATCATCATTACCACCACGTCATTATCTATCACCATCACCAATTTCACCAAAGCGATCGAAAAGGAAACATGCATTGAGAAAGACATCGTGCAGGGCACAATGTCAGGAGACCGGAAAAGAGAAAGACCAAGAACATACTGGCTGGGCAACATAAAGGAATGGGCTAGATTCAGTGGATTGACATTGGGAGAAATGATAAGACTGACGAAGGACATGAGGCGTTGGAGGAACATTGTACATGATGCGGTCAACCCTCAGATCGAGGATGGCTGAGAACAGAACAGAACAGATCGGTCGGTGAAATGACATTCCAAAAATCACAATAATAATAATAATAATAATATTTATTTTAGACATCATTCTATCTGCCACGTTGAAATCCGATAAATCAAGAGCGGCACCAAAGCCATGCTGTATACGGTACTATGCTGTACAATTGCTGTATACGGTATACAGTTGAACGAGTCAAATGCGATGAATCTTTGGTTTGTGCTCGTGTGATGCCAATGGATCATTACCAGACAGAACCGAATGACCTTTTGCATGCAGCGAATTTCCTCAGTGTTCGACGACCGAGACAGACCGAAGAAAGCCGAACATTGTTCGGGTGCAGTGCACAGCTACACGTATGGTGTTACAGTTTTCATTGAAGGAGTGCAACAACTATTGATGTCACGAGTGACTATAGTATTGGACCATTAATAGGTCTGCGGATTAAAATCAGTTGTAGCGGTTGTAGCGTATACTTACCTATACATATACATTGTATACAATATACATTGTATACAATGGTCGTACATGCATAAATACGTAAATCTTACAGAAACACCGAGGTTCATTTCGTTCATCTGTTTAGGCTGAGCTTCTTGTGTCTCATTGCACAAGGCAACGCCGTGCTTTCTCGGTCGCTGGCTCTGTCACCTGGGATGGGCTTCCAGTGGAACTCAATTGCCCAAGGATCATTTATCATGGTCTTCTCTATAATAATAATTATAGCCTTAAGAGTGTCCTATATTTAGCCGAGGTTCGGTCGGGAGCGCTTCTGAGTAGCTTCTGAGTAGATAGTCTTGAAGGAGCGCTATATAATATATATATATATATTATAATATATATTATAATATATATATATATGATATATATAGCGTTGTTGTGAAAGAGACATGCACCAAGGTACTGCACTCGATACCCGATGATCATCAATAATTTATTATTCAGAGCGGGTTGGCAAAGAATAATTAATCGATGGTCAAATCCACTCGAAAAAAAGCTATAACTTAAGTCCCGTGAGTCTCGAAATCAGGACAAGCATGGAGAACGAAGAAAGATGAGATTACAATCATAATTTTATAGTTTCTCTATGACAGGTCTGCCAAAACGAGGTAGCAGCAAAATCCCAAAGTCTTTGATTGACGATGTAGACGGACTGCATGAGAATCAAGTAGCCAATAGTATTATGTTCTGTTCTGTTCTGATCGTGTATGGACGAAAAACTTAAGAGATTCCGCTGCAGAAACGTTGGAGATAGGCTATCTAGTATAATAGGCAGGAGAAAAATCCAGGGAGAGAAGTTGTCTTAATAGAAATAGAATTCTCCATACATTTATCTCCTATCATAAACTATAGAATGATAATAGACTGCATGGTAAGATTACCCTCGGCATAGAGTACAAGTCGTATAAGCACACATGAAACTTGATCAGAAACGATCAGTGTGTTGATATTTTACTCCATGTGCTCCTGAGTATTATTATCCTACTTACTACACACACAGTTCCTTGAATCAGAGCGCTGCTATAGTACTTTTAATATAGAAGAAATATAATATACAGTTTCAGAAATAAGAAGGAAACTGCAGGTCAGCGTGCAAGCAGTTCATTGTATATTCGAGCAAAAAATATCAGTTCATGAACTAAAACATGATGAGTAGAAAAAGCAGAGGCTGCATACAGTGCATAGGCATAATTATTATATACCAAGAGACATCCCGAGAGACAAAAGAAACAGATGGCCAGATGGGTGCAAGATCCAATAATGATCATGGCTACACCGGATAATAGGATTATACAACAATAATGCCAACATTATTATAGTTACTGTAGTAGACTGTAATAAGATAATACAGGCGTGGCTGCATATAGTAAAGGGCACGTGAGCTATGCGGTAGGCCTATAATACCCGTGTGTGCTTCGATGTAGTTAATACACAGGAATTCCTGAACCTTGGAATTCGTACGTTGCCGGCTCAAAAGCCGAAGAGAGAGCAACGAATGAATGACTATCCTACGTGCTTCTACGAAACATGAGAACTGTTATAATTTTATTATAAGCTTCATATTACATTTCCCCATTCATTGCAACTCTGCTCAGTGGCCTATAGCCTACCAACCCTCGATATAGGCCTAGGGCCTACTGCGAACATCTTGCTTACATAAGAGCTTCAATTAATTAAATTTATGAAGACAGATTGACAACAAATATTATGTATACGCAGGTGAAAAATTACATTTGAAGATTCAAAACATAATCCTTAGTATTGGAAATGGAATTTCAAGTGAGGTGACATTATGGCTGAGGCCTGAGAGGGTAACGGACGTAGGCCTACACAAATTTTCACGAGTTACCAGTCCTGTAATAAGCTTAGAGTCTTTTCACTCACAGCACGAAGACACGACGCATTGAAACTGCTTATCCACCACATATAGGCTGCCTCTCGGTCTAACGGACAATCAATCAATCAATCAATCAATCCATCAATCAATTCATTTAAGTCATTGATGAGCAAAAGCAGCATATTCATTTCCCATACTCGGCAAAATAAAGGACCCAGAATAATAATTGTTCCGCTAAACATAGGGCCACGCATCTAGGCTAATTCCATCTTCAGGACATCGATCTGTTTACGGCTGATACTGTGTGCTTTTTGCGCTCTAGAAGTCACTAAAATTAATATGATCACAATGGCCAGTAAAATCCTGAAGACAAAGCAATTCACCTACCTCTTTTTCACTGGGCCAATCCTCATTTGCTATTTAAGGCATCCTTCGAATAAAACCCGAGAATTTCTCTCTCTCTTCGTCCAATGCAAACTGCCGTCCAAAAAAACACACAGAAAATATTGATCACGATAAAATTATCTCCAGAGTCCGTTCGAGTTTCAGAATTTAGCTGAATCGCAATATCGTTTTCTTGATTAGTTTCGCTTTCGCGATACGCCACTACATTTTTATTTCACCCAGACAAAATATCACGTTGGCGGTAGACTTATCACACCGGTAACCTTTGCCCGCATGAGTTGAATCACAATCGAATATCCATGGAGTTATCTACCCAGATCGTCGAGCATGCAGAGTTTCCCCAACAGGGCTCCATTTCGGTGGAAAAGTCTCGCAGACCACACGCCAACACGGTTGTTATAATCCTAGGAATATGGAACGCCGCCGCAATCTAGCGGGAATACACACCGGACATATCTAGTCACGTGATACCCGGAAGCCGCTACCATCCAAACAACGCAAAAGCCTGAATCCAGACCGCTTGGCGAAGTCGCGATACGTGCATACATACAGCTTGTTATTCGTCGACTTCAACCTACAGTCGTCGGTTCACGTTAGTATGCACAACGACTCGCAGAATGATAGCAGCAATCCAATATAATATTTTCAAGTCTGCCGAACTGCTACGTGGTGCAGTAGCCTACTCTCGCGACTCTTATACGAGTTCAAGTACGTATAGCCTACCGAAAAAGAGAGAGTGTGTGTGTTCACTATCGTAAGGCAGGTGGTAGCTGTACGCGAAGGCCGTTCACGAGTTTATGAACCGTCTGTTTGGCGTCGTAGACTCGGTGTGTATACAGTCGCTGGCACGTACACCACCAGACGTTGTACGCTGTACGCTGTACAGAGTTGGCGCGCACAGATCTCTGGGATGTTCGTCTCAGACGTAGGGTCTACGTTGGCTGGCGGAGGAGCACTAGGTAGGTTAGACGGCGGTCGGCGGATGAATAACTCGTGTCTGTCCTTTGATGAAAGGCCCTGAAGTGGAACAAACGACTTCGGCAAATAAGACAGACGCTTCTTTACAGTGAAAGGAACAGATGACTCTCTCTTACTTTCATTCACATGTAGGCCTATACAAGTATCTATGCTTCTAATGTAGGTATATTATGTGGTCTGGACATGGTGACATTATTTCAGTTATGTGTGTAGGTGGGTGTACTTACAGCATAGATACTTTGATGAATGTTTGAGTAGGTGTTGGATTAATTGGAAGGAAGAAGAGATACGAAAGGTATTGCGCAGTGCTTTTGAACACCTTGTCAAAGCGCTACATAAGCGCACTTATATAACATGCAAACGTACATACGAGCATGCATGATATACCGTTTGTTTCGTTTGTTTGTATGTGCACTTGTTATAGCGTCCCTTCATGCTCTATACTCAGAGGCGCTCCCGACTACAGAGCGGACACTGCATCGGTTTCACGCCGAAGCGCTGAGCAATTGCGAGTGAAGGACAGTCCATATAACGCGGCGACCTGAGGGGGATTCGAACCTGAATTGGAACATTCGGCTGCAGGGTGACCGCATACTATGTGGAAACATGCAAGGCACGTGTCTACAAATCCTGCATATAGCCTACATGCTTACAATGTATAGGTCTATGCCTAAACCTTGGTACATAATACATAGCGTAGGCCTGTATATGCACATTTGCAATCCGAAACACTATAGGGCCTACACACACAAGACGTATATTATGTTCATACGCTCATATATTCATGCAAATGTCGTACATAATTGCATACATATAGCCTGCGTGCATATTTACACAATGCAAATAGAAGCATGCTAAAGATAACGATCATTTTGAACCTTAGCCTTATAGAAGTTATCGTCGTCGTCGTCGTCGTCGTCGTACTTGTCATGAAAATGTGTCACATAATTATTGCATAACACATTGCAATTTTACTAACCGTATAGTGCAATATACATAAAATAATCCAAGAGACTATACTGTATATAACAATCAAAGACAAGTGCAATTATATTCATTTCACTCATTCATTCATTCATTCATTCATTCATTTCATTCCATTCATTCATTCATTCATTATTTCATTCATTCATTCAATGGACTTATATAGCGACCCTTGAAAAAATCTACTGAGGGCAAAATGCAGGACAAATGAATACAATCCATGATACAATGCAATGCAATACAATTATACAATGCAATGCAATACAATATAATATAATACAATACACGTTTATTTAGGCACAATACATGAGCTGACATCTATAGTATACGCAGTTTACATAGCGCAATTATAAACCGCAATCACAGACTTAACATTTGCATATGTGCACCAAAGACACGTCCTGCCTGTCTGTCTGTCTCTGCCTGTCTGTTTGTCTATCTATCTATCTCTGTCTGTGTCTGTATGTGTCTATCTGTCTGTGTATGTCTGTCTCTGTCTATCTGTATCTGCCTGTATCTGTCTGTCTGTCTGTCAGTCTATCTGTCTGTGTATGTCTGTCTGTCTCTCTCTGTCTGTCTGTCTCTCTGTCGTTGTCTGCTTACTGAACCCCACACATCATAAAAAGATCCAAAACAGTTTACATAACGAACATAAAAACATCATACACAAAACATTAAAAACTTTTTTCCAGTGTCATTGCGTTCCATAAAACATATCGATGAAGCAAACGTAAACATAGCACATGCAAAATGCCATACACAGTACATATAATATATTATTATATTAGGTATACATGTACATGTATATATGTATATATAGGACCTATTCATACATACATATGCATGTATAATTGTATATGTGTATATATAGGCGCATGCGAACTCAGCCTATTCAAGGACTGTTTGTATAAACAAGATTTCAGCACGACAATGTATGTTGGCTATAACCTCAGATTGTCTGCCAAAGGGAGTTCTCCACATAATAGACCCATGCCTAACACGAAACTGAATCTCTCTTTCACTTCTTCTCTCTGGCTCTGTCTCTGTCTATGCCTCTGTCTCTGTCTCTGACTCTGCTTCTGTATCTGTATCTGTATCTGTATCTGTATCTGTCCCTGTCTCTGTCTCTGTCTCTGTCTCTGCCTCTGTCTCTGTCTCTGTCTCTGTCTCTGCTTCTGTCTCTTTTCCGTGTCTCTGTCTCTATGTATATGCCTCTGTCACTGTCTCTGTCTCTGCTTCTGTCTCTGTCTCTGTCTCTATCTCTGTCTCTGCCTCTGCTGCCTCTGTCTCTGTCTCTGTCTCTGTCTCTGCTTCTGTCTCTGTCACTGTCTCTATCTCTCTCTCTCTGTCTCTTTCTCTCAGGCAGTTTTTTGCCGTCTGTTTCGCCATATCTTAACCGGTTGAGTAGAGGCTTCTGTACGGATAGAAGTGAGATCTATTGGTCTGTGCATAACAGTATGATATAGGCTTTGGGCCTATGCTATAAGCCTACTATACATACAGCCATGGCATGATGGCATACGGTTCGTATTATAATGCAGGGTCTAAAATAGGCCAGGGATGTGTACAATGTACATATAGTTCGCACACGTGCCTTCGGGACATAGGACTTTGCCGAGTACATAGGCCTATTGCATTTGAAATTTCGTTAACAAATAAACGGTTCATGTATTAATAGGCGTATTAATGACATCTTCTTGTCCCTGCTCTCGTAATTGCTCTCGTTATTGATTATTGTTACTGTTACCGTCACTGTTATGACTTTTATTGTTATTATTGCTGTTATTGTTATTGTTACTGTAATCAATGCTATTGTTATATTTATTGTCGTTGCTATTGTTAGTGCCATTGTTATTGTTTTATTGTTATTGTGATTAATGTTATCATTGTTAGTGCTATTGTTATTGTTATTGTTGTAATTGTTATCGTTGTTATTACTATGTCCAGCTGTAGGACACGGTATCCTAATGGTTAAAGCACTCGTCCTGTTCCAGCAACAGTATAGGTTCGATCCCTTTGACCTTCCACCAAGATACGGTCACACACACACACACACACACACACACCTTAGGGCAGGGACCTTGGGCAAGTCCTTCACTCGCAATTGCTAGACGCTTTGGCATGAAACTCCGATTCAGTGCCCGCGCTGAAGTCGGGAGCGCTTCTGAGGAACATTCTATGACAAGTGCACATACAAACAAACAGACCCACACGCACCTACAAACACACACACACACACTCACAGCCAGTCAGTCCTCGCCTATGCGACTGTTTACACATCAGCACAGAGCTGCAGCTGATATATATTATTGTTATCATAGAGTACGGCTGTGTATCAAGCGGCTTCGAATCGCACCGACTACTGTCGCGATTATATCAAAGCCAATCGGTGTATTTGCGCGTTGATCCGTCGTATACATGTATACATGTATATACAATTATACATGTACTGTATATGTACATATATATACATGTATATGTACATAATTATATACATGTACATGTATAAAATTGTATATGTATACACGTACAGATAAGCCTGCCAGTCGGGTCACTGGCAGCCGTGCATGGAGCGGCCTTCCTAATTGTCATCGAGTCATTCACGACGACCATTTTGTACACAACATCTTTAGAATAAGATGAGTAAGAAGAAGAAGAATAGCGATCCATTCAGTTATAGCCAGAGAAGCAGTCGTGGGTTAGAAGTGCTGCTGGCCAATTCACTTTCGCTGCTTCGGTCTAATCTACTATAGGCCTACAACAACGGTGGGTGGCCAGTCCTCTCCCTCGCCATCTCGTCTTCCCACCGACAGTGTACGGTCAGCGTACTTATTACAGTTGCTGATCCTTTGGATAGGTGGCGCAGTTCAAGCAAAAATTATTTAACCCGGTGATGAGGATTTGAAAAACCGACATCTCGGCTGTCGGTCCAATAAGCTAAACAACAGAATGATGTACAGTGTTGTACACGAAACTTCGCTGTATACACAAAACTTAGCTGTACACTAAACTTCGCTGTACACAAAACTTCGCTATATACTAAACTTAGCTGTATAGAAAACTTCGCTGCACACTAAACTTCGCTGTATACTAAACTTCGCTGTATAGAAAACTTCGCTGTACACAACTTAGCTGTACACTAATCTTCGCTGTATAGAAAAATTCGCTGTACACACAACTTAGCTGTACACTAATCTTCGCTGTTCAGAAAAATTCGCTGTACACACAACTTAGCTGTACACTAATCTTCGCTGTTCAGAAAAATTCGCTGTACACACAACTTAGCTGTAGGCCTACACTAAATTTCGCTGTATAGAAAACTTCGCTATATACATAAAACTTCAGTTTAAAAATGTTCAGCTAACTAAAACAATGTGGATTTTCCAAAGCCATCGGCTTTCTTTCCCCTTCCCTTTTGCAGACGTGTTGAACGTTGTTTCGCTGCTGTTGCCCCCAGGCTTTTCATTCCAATTGTCCAGACACGTCAGACCGAAGATAGGCCTAAATTATCCTCTGCTGTAATATGTGTCTCTGCCCATCTCTGTCTCTTTTTGTCTCTCTGTCTCTCTCAGTCTCTATGTCTGTCTCGCTCTCTCTTGTTTATCTTTCTGTCTATCTCTGTTTATATGTCTGTCTCGCTCTATCGTTCTATGTTTCTGTCTGTCTGTCTCTCTTGTTTATCTTTCTTCCCTTTGTCCCTTTGTCTGTCTATGGCTCTGTCTGTCTCAGTCTATGTCTCTCCCACTCCTTGTTCTCCCCCTTGAGCAGGTTTAAAGTTCAAACGTCTGATATATATATATAAATATATATATAAGGTGCTCTCGATGCTCAACTTCCTGCTTCAGTTTGCGTCATCATCAACAGATTCTTCCCCATTGTCTGAATACATCACTCTGTAAAACAATAATTTCAGATGACCCCCTACTTCACCCTAACCCCACGAATGGCACGATAACTTGAAATCGAGTTCATATTACGAGTGGACTTCTGAGATTGTTCTGACATATTATCTGCAGAATGAGAGATGAAAGAAAGATCTCTGATGTTTGGAATAATGGATTAAGGCAACAACAAAAGAGGAAGGCCGCATCGAGAGTGGACAGATGACATTTTTGAGTGGTGTGGAGAATACCTGCAGAAGCTGGAACATGCAGCCCAAGACAGACTAGAGTAGAGAGACATTGTGAAGACCGCATCGGACACTAAAGGATACTGAGCCCACGGTTGTTGTTGTTGCTGCTGCTGCTTCTGCTGATGATGATGGTGGTGACGATGACGACGACGATGATGATGAACAGATGCACCGGGGATTCCGCATTCTCCCCTTCGCTGCATGCCTGCATGAAGACTTAATTCCTCGGGTGTTTAAGTACAATGGTATCACTCTGGCACGAAGAGCGCATGCACGGAAGCCGGATCGCTTCCCACAAACTCCAAAGGTTCACTTAATTAATTTTTATTTTATTTCTCGCAATTGCGATTAAAGAATAAAGACTTCTGCTCATCGTTCTACTGTACGGGATCGGGTATGAATTTCATTACTGCTACCAGGCTTTCTTGTCGACAGTTTTGGTCTCAGGAGATACAACATAATTATGGCCTTATGATATAGGAACATCTTAGAAGATACAACATTATGGTCTTATGATATAGGAGCATCTTAGAAGATACAACATTATGGTCTTATGATAATAGGAGCATCTTAGAAGATACGACATTACGGTCTTATGATAAAGGAGCATCTTTCTCGTCCCTGCAGTCACTACTCAATGTATACTACTATAGCCTACTCACCTCAAGTTCTATCCAACCGATCCATATTTTTCACTGAACCCCGATTCTTGAACGACAATCTCCCACGAGAAGTATTGAAAAATTCTTGCTTCCTCCACCAAGATCACTCCACCACCGCTCAACCATCATTACCTGCTTTATACTCAGTCGCTTATGATTTATCATTCTCCAGTCTTCAACTCCGAATTGAAGTCTCGCCAATTAAAAAATTTCTACCATGATGCATTATTTCTTCGTCTGTCTCCAAATCTCTCTCTGCAGTGTGTATCTGTCGTGTTCTCTTTTCTATCTATTTCTTTCTCTGTCTCTTTGCCTCTCTCTGTCCGTCTCTCAGTCTCTCTTTTTGTCAGTCTGTTTATCTCTGTCTGTCTCTGTCTGTCTCTGTCTCTCTGTCTTTTTCTCTATCTCTGTCTCTGTCTCGCTGTTTCTCTCTGCCTCTCACTGTATATCTCTGTATGTTTGTCTTTGTTTCTGTCTGTCTGTCTCTGCCTGTCTGTCTGTCTCTGTCTGTCTCTGTATATCTCTCTCTGTCTGCTTCTGTCTGCCTCTGTCTGCCTTTTTCTGCCTCTGTCTGCCTCTGTCTGCCTCTGCCTCTGTCTCTGTGTCTTTCTTTCTGTCTGTCTGTTTGTCTGTCTGTCTGTCGATACCCATCCCAGCAGATAAGCAACCTACTTTTCTCCCAGGTCGTCTATAGCCACCGGGTGCTGATCATCATTTATAACCTCCCTCTTCACGCTCCCTCTCCATAACTTGACATTACGATGTGGATAAGCCATTGCTATGCGCTCAGCTCTTTCGTCCCGCACGAAAAAAATTAGTTTTTCATAACGATAATATGAGGTTCAATTAGTGCAGAATTTACAGCTTTCCTAAGATCTTATTTCCTTCCACTTGTTTTTTATTATCTCCCACACAGTTACAGTTTCATCGAGTGTTAAGTTCTCACCGCAGAGCTTTCGTCTTGCAGCTGCATGCAAGCCACAGTTTGAACCATAATTAGTCAAGTGTGCCCCTCCTGCCACCATGTATAATCCTCATAAACCTAAGCCGATATGTGGCTCTCTTTGACAGCTTTGTACATACGGGCCGTCTAAATTAGTCACTCAAGTATTTATATAGCACCTATTCTACTCAGATGTTAGTAATAAATGAATAAAATTAGTCTACATAGGTTGTGGCGATTGAACAACAATAATCAAAGTAATAGGTTGTGAGTGAATTTCTAATCAGCATAGTAGAGGTTCAGAAAACAAAAAAGCGTGACAAGTTGTTTAAGGGCGTATCCTAAACGACCCTACTTCAGTCACCGTAACAATAAGAGTTCGTTGATAATAATATAATCATTCATTCAATCTTTAGACTCGCATAGCGCCCCCTCAAAAAATCTACTCGGGACCAGACCAGCCCAGCCATGGCGAAAAAAAGGACTTGAAAGATTTATGAAACAAAGTTTGATTGGTCAGATGTAATAAACGCAGCTTTTAATTGCGATAATTCCAGGTGAATGGCCTCCTACAACCGAGAAAGCTCGGTGTTGCCTGGAAAAGGATGGTAGTTAAGTGAGCCTGTGGAACAAGGAGATGCCCCTTCATGGCAGAGCGAAGAGCCCGACGCGCTTCAACATCAGATACTGGTCGACAGAGATTGCATAGGTAAGGTGGAGCACAACCAAGGATGGAGTGTGAAACCAGAGCAACAATTCGATATGAGATACGTTGGGCTATTATAATAGGCAACACATCACGCATGTATAGGCAGAGAGTCAGAGACAGAGGAAAATTTAGGAATTCGCCCAATGAGCCGAGGGGCGGAGCGCAGAATTTGATCTTATCGTCGCAGAACCCCAAAGGGGGTATGCCCACTAGGATCGAGCAACAATGGTCAAGTCGACTAAGTAACAAAGGCATGCGCAAGAACAATTAGCACGTTTTCATGAGAAAGAGAGCGATCATGGTCATGTTTATGTTTTTGTTTACTTCATAGCTGTATACAGCTTTGTACACTGCACAGTATACGGTGGAATTGCATGTATACATAGTATGCAATTCCACCGTATACTGTGCAGTGTACAAAAATGCAATACACAGCCATAATAGAATGCAGAACAATGTAACCCTAAAGAATACAATAGAATACAGAACAATTTTAATACAGAAGGACATGATAGAATATAGAGCAATGCAATACAGAAGAACACGATAGAATACAGAACAACGCAATCAGGGCTTAAAGTGTGGCAGTGCGGTCATGGACGGCGTCCTGGCACTTATTTTCAAATCTCTATAATTATGCCGTCCTGCCACTTATTTGACCAGCACACCTGAAAATGTTAGGGGCGTCCTGGCACTTCTTTTGGAAAGGTAAGGGGCGTCCATGGCAGGCACTTCTTTTTTTACAATTTTAGCACTGAATGCAATACAGAAGAATATGATACAATATAGAGCAATACACAACAGCGTTATTTGATATATTGTCTCCCTTCCAAAGTTCAGAATGCATGCATGACCATCATATACGACATAACTTTGGTGGCCCTGAGCACTGTGAGCAGTAACCGTCTCACATTCATGAGACTAAAACCCTGCACTATCCGTGTTAAGACCAACCATTCTACCCACCAGGGTGAGAATTGCCGGGGGACGGCCCCAGTCTTTCTTAGAGCCCCATGTTAAAGTCTGTTCTTCACACCCCGATTCCAAGTGGATAATGGTCCAACCCCCCCCAGTTATTTTTCCACATTTCTTACACTGCTACCCACCATGCATATTCGGATATGATAAATATATACTCTAGCCACAGCCACCACAGCCAGTTTGGAGTTTCGCCAACACAGTAGATCTACTTTATCTCTCGTCAAACGAAAGCACTGCCTGGTTGTCACCCTTAACGCCACACCCTTGAGTATTACACTCAGCCGGTAGCACCAAGCGAGAGTTCAAAGTGTCTTGTGCCACGTATTATGTCGAAATGTCTGTCGACATCTTTAGTCAGCCTACTGTTGCTGTAGGTCGGGATGTCTATCAACATGCTGTTAACCCAAAAGCGCAAATTTCGACACGAGTTACTATACAATATACATGTATTCGTAATTAGTCAGCCTTGTAATAAATTCTAAACGACGTCAAATAAAATGTTCGCACATGTGGAAAATATTATAAAATAATGAGCAGACATACAAATTATGGATGCATGCATTGATGCATACTTAAATACATGCATAGATATTTGCACACATGCATGTATAGGCCCACACAGACACACACCCACACACCAGCACACACACACACACACACACACAAAAGCACGCGCGCACACAAATACATACAAGTTGTCAATATGGTATTGGCCCTGCGAGAAGTGACTCGAGCAATATCTCAAGTTGAACATCTTCTAAACTGAGAGTCTGTAACACAATACAGGTTTTGAAGATTTCTGGTCAAATTCTGTAATTTTATGTTTATTTTTTGCTGTTTGCATATGACTTGTTTCTCTTGTACAGAGGCGCTATATGATTTCAACTTATTCAATGCTAGACAGCAAGACACTAATTGATGGACGTCATTGCGAACACTATCTTGTAAGAGTTGACATGATCCGCCATACCGGATCCTCTTCTTCCTCCTTCTCCTACTCCTCGTCATCCTCGTCCTCTCCTCTTCCTCCTCTCCATGCATGCATGGTCTCTCTGGCAACCTAATACCGATCATCGCTTGACCAGTTCTGGACAACCAGACTGATACGACGCAGCCCTCATCAATAAACCGGTGCCCTTTACTTAGATCTAAAGCAGCGCTATATAAATTCAGAACAAATCCTGCACAACTTATTATCCTACCATATAGCAGGGGAAAATTAAGCGTTTAGGTAATTTTTGCTCGTCAACACATAATCATGTAGGCCTACAGATCGTTCTGGGGTACTATGTTGAGTGCTGCCCAATGATACATGTCACAGAAAGAAGTCCCAGCGTAGAGAAACGCGCAGTGCAGAATTATTTCATCGATATTTTCTCTTTCATTTTCAACAGAATTTCAACAAAAACGCACCAAAGCATCGAGATAAAAACTCACTGACGTCAGTGGTCGTTGACCGGAAGTCGTCTGCCTGTTCACATCTCTTCCTTTCGCCTCAATTCCGACAGATATCGAAACTAGAAGATCAATTACGAAGAGCAGTTCTCACCGCCTGCATGCGAAGTCAGCGCCGCCATCTTGGACTACGCTCGAGTCACATCTGAAGAGCGTGTGCTCGTCGTATACCTTGAAGAGTAGGCCTATACAAACGCGATTCGTCGAAACACAGGCACACAAACAAGCACACAGACACAAGCAGACACACACACACTTCAACAGCCACACATACGTAAGAACATACATATGCGTAGTTATGCATATATTCATATAGCCTATGAATATAGTCCATGTGTGAAGGCCTATAGGCTACATGTTTATATATTTGTGTGTTTTGTATATGTATGTATATATATATATATATATATATATAGGAATATATATATATATATATATATATAGGAATGCAGCTCTAGGGTCTACATAGCTACATACCTATGTGCGTTATATATATATAATGTACTATATTTAAACTATATATATATATTATATATATGTGTATATACACTGTGTCCACGATAAAGTAGAACCCAAAATAAAGTGCCATAACTCGGTCAAAACTTGTAGGATTTGTCTGAAATTTTACACACAACAACGGTGGCCATATATACACGAGATCCTAAAGCCGATTTGAAATATTCGTGAGTTTGCCAAATTTATGAGCGTTTGAGATAGAGCACCGACAAATGCAACTTTCCAACATGCAAACGTTAAAGTAGAACCCTAATCTTTGTGAAATATCTTGGTTAATTGCAATATTATAAAAAATGGTTTTCAGCGCAGAGGAAATTTTTTTACAACCAGCTAGGCTACTGTTACGTAAAAAAAGGTCTCGTAGTGTGTCTGTTTCCGCAAATGTCGCTTTTAAACAACAGCCTATGTATCCACTGCGCTAACCAGAAAAATGACGTCATGCCATGCGTTTTACTGTTCGGTAACTTGGTTTCTGAACCACCCAATTTCAAAAGGGTATATCTTCGTAACCGTTCAATAAAATGTAATAACATTTGCAGGGTATGGATGGAAAAGATTGAAGATCATGTGCTCCAAATTTGGTACATATAATACTGCAATTAACCAAGATATTTCACAAAGTTTAGGGTTCTACTTTAACGTTTGCATGTTGGAAAGTTGCATTTTTCGGTGCTCTATCTCAAACGCTCATAAATTTGGCAAACTCACGAATATTTCAAATCGGCTTTAGGATCTCGTGTATATATGGCCACCGTTGTTGTGTGTAAGATTTCAGACAAATCCTACAAGTTTTGACCGAGTTATGTCACTTTATTTTGGGTTCTACTTTATCGTGGACACAGTGTATATATGTTACAGAGATATCAAAGCAGCGATGTATGACAGTCTGCATATACATGTACGTGGGCGTAAGAGAGGGCTTATGGGCGATATAGGCCCTGCAGCGAGCGACAAAATGCTCTTGGCAATGGCGCACATGACTGTGTGAAGTGTTCTGTACACATACAAGCACACTCACACGCACGCACGCACACGGACATACATACATACGCAGTTTATGCATCTTGATAGGCATATTAAAAGCACGCAAGGACTTTCGAATATTATGTTTATTAGTTGAGTTTGCATATATGAGTCTGCAAGCCACGTAGGCCTATACAGCACTCTATGAATGACAGCTCCTACGGACTATTAATGGGACAAGATAGGCCTACAAAAATTGTAGAAGGAGAGAATTGTGTCCCTTTAGCTATATGCCTAAAGGGCAGACATGGGCATGAACTGTGAGCAGCCTCATCTTTCTCGGTTTCAACACTTAAGAGAGGGTCACACAAGTCCTCTCCCTAGCCGCATTATCTTCCCACCTACAGTGTGCGGCCAGTGTGCTCATTCTATAGCTTTGAACTCGATACAATGTCACCACCATAATCACATATATAACCACGAGACATTCGCGCAAGATAACACGTATGAAAGGTCTTTAATTAACTGGAAACATAAATCCATCAAATAGCAGACGTGCGAACCGAATTTTCTCTGCCTAAACCAAATATTACATTATGTTGGTAGGCTATAATCAGGGTGAGAATTGCCGGGGGTTGGGGGTTTCAACCCCCCAGTCTTTCTTACAGCCCCATAGTAAACTCTGTTTTTCACACCCAATTCCAAGTTTATCATAATTGTGCCAACCCCTCCCAGTTATTTTTCCACAATTCTCACACTGGCTATAATAATTTTAAAAAGGCAGAAATGTGCTGAAGGTTTTCAAGAAGACAACATTTATGTTGCGCTTTAGTATTAATGAGCACTCGATCGTTAGGGGGCAATAAGATCCTACAAAAAGTCCAATGATTTCGATTGCACAGCACGCAACATAGAAGTACTATAAAAGGTTATCGGGATATTAAAGTAACTCCGCCACTGGTTGCACTCTGCCAGTTCCAGTGCCAGTCCCAAGCCTGGATAAAGACGGAGGGCGTCGCTAATGGTCTTTGTTACCACACAGGGACGTTAAACTGCAACTACTACTACTGAAGTACAGAATTTACTGCATTTTTCGGGCATTTGGACGAAAAGACTAAAACAAAGTCGTAAGAATATGTTCGGCTAAGGGTGTCGTCGATGTCTGGCCAAGCGGTTGACAACCACCCCGAAAGACCATTTTCCCCACCACCCATTTCCAGAAGCCTGAATTCCCCTACCACCAAGCAGTGGAATAGATTAAACACTGCATGTCTATAACGTTTCATCGTGATTATGATTTATGTGTTAGGGTCTATACAAATATGAGCTATTATACGATGATGACTATATAAAAATGGCCGTCCATCTGTCTCTCCGTCGACCTGTCCAATAGTCTATCAATTACAATAATAATATTATGTATGACTGTATTGTATGTCATGAGTGTGTTGATACAATTTATCGTTTGCAATGACTGTGCAAATACGCATGTATTATAGTCTATATATGTAGTATGTAACTATGTATATTGTATGGCTGTGACTAGCGGACCGCCAGGCGGCCCTCGAATTTCAAATACTAGCGGACCGCCAGTGGCGGCCGTCCAATACGGAATACTAGTGGACCGCCAGACAATATGGCTGCCAACGAATGCAATAAAATTAGAGCACGACGTATCGACGATTGTTCATCAGTTCAGCTTCAATTTCAGCAGAATGACTGCACTAACCCTAAAACTAACCCTAACCGACCCTCACGACGCCTAACCTGAGCCCTAACCGACCCTCACGCTTTGCATGTTGGGATGAGTGGTACAATTTGGGACCGCTGTTGACAGGATTATCAAATTCTATTTACACCAAAATTTATCTTCGTTAATCAAACTTTTATAATAAATACTATATATCATCTAAATGGTTTCTCGTTTCCCTGATCCTTGTTTCTAGAATTTTTTGTCCGACATAAAACAAACTATCGGTAACTGCCGCCATTGTAACAATATTCAAGAATGAAGACTCGTTACTCATGTGACAGGTTACACGTGACTGGCGGTCCGCTAGTAATTGAAATTGGACGGCCGCCTGGTGGTCCGCTAGTCACTTCGATATTGTATACCCTAGTTATGCGGATGTGTGTATGTACGTATGTATGTATGTACGTATGTATGTATGTATGTACGTCTGTACGTACGTACATGTACGTACGTACGTACGTAACTATGAGCTCTGGAACGAGACCAACCTTTGATGTTCATCCCACGATAAGTATCTTGATTATCTGTGCTTTTTTAAAGGAATTTTTAGAACTGCATAATCCCTTCTTTCTCTTCTCATCCTTCGTTATGGTAAATTGCTCTCATTCGGATGACAATGACCTCTTTACTAGCATTCACTGCACAGAAGTGCTTCTACAACTGCACAAATCCGTTTAGAACACCACATTTTGTGAAAAACTGTACGCTAAAAAACCTGCTGGGAGAGCTACTGAATGGCCATGGCTGTGAGCGGCGCTATATAAATTGCTTCCTACATTACATTTTGCGACATAAGATATCAGTATTTGAAAAGGTTTCGAGGGTCAGATGAACTCGCTCAGTGACAGTCACTGGGCTGTATTATGGCCCTTGATCCGAATGTTGGATAAACCTGCTTTATACAAGACACGAAAAATCCGAATTGCTTCGACAGCTAAAGAAACTTAGACTAAGTGGTTTAGCAACCTCAATGGTGATGATAGATGAGATATACTATACATGTAGGCCTATGCATTGTTATGCCATCGATCATTTGAAGCAAGACGTTGATGAAATGGTTTTCGGTGTGCTGGTTCTCAAGCAACCTGGCACCGAATCACTCTCAGCAATATCAGCGTCGTGTAACTTTAGATGTTCCGTCGCACTCGGCAGGGGCGTTTAAAAAAGAACGGTTGTGGTAAAAAAATGCAATATTCCTTATAGACTACACATGGCTGAACCGAAATTTGACACGGTTATGTGTTATTAATTAACTGTTATTAATTAACCGATGGGAAAGATTTTTACGCACACCCTTGCGGACTGCAGCGTTGTTTATGAAAATAAATTTGTATTTTGAAGTGCGACTTGAAGATGCCTGGAGATTTAATAACCCACACGGCAACCTTGCAATTTGCGGATAATTGATAATATTGATAACTAAATGGGTGGCTTTCTCAAACTCTCTGCAGTTCTCTGTGATTCTACAAATTGTTCGTTGTTAGCAAGCGAATACTTATGGCTTGAATTTATCTTGAATTATAATTGGGATTGTCTCTCGCTCTAAGACGGGGCATTGGCTGCTGTAGGTCTACATAATCGTATACTTGATGCTGTCTACAGGCAACAAATTAAGCCATGAATGATTATGGCCTACTTGATTAATAATAATACTAATAATATATATATATAATGAATATATACATAGTAATTGTCAACCTCGTTTGTGCCACCATGCACTGCCGACAGACAAGTAATTAGGTAATTAATATTAATGCTTTTAGAAGTAAATGGCTCGTCCATGTATTGCCTGAGTGTGTAGCTGATCGTGAAGGTTATATTTGAGTATGCTTTACATACGCTGGACATACAGTTGAAGATATCCGCAACATATACTTCTTCTTCTTCTTCTTCTTTAGGTTAGCTGTCTCTCGGCAGGTCCTGATGCCCAACGACGCCACTCTTCTCGATGTTGTGCTTTTTCTTTGAGTTTTCCATATCCATCCTCCATCATCCAGTCCAAGAAATTTTCCCTAGGTCTTCCTCTTCCCCTCCATTTTGCCCTCCACAATGTCTCTTTGCAACATATGGGTGAATATTTGAAAACCGGTAATTTTAGGTGCTCCATACAAGACAAAAAAAGTTGTGATATTTATTGTTAAAAGTTACATAAATCGAAGTGCAAATATAGTCCCAAGATATAAAAAATATGATTCATAACGGATATGCCCTAGAACCCCCATGAACATTGGTTTGAAAATTGTAGGTGTGTAGCACACCATGTCACCACCGCAACCGCATAATGTCACCACCGCAACCAATTAAAATGTCAGTAAACAAGCTGAATAACAAACATTTCTTTGCAATTTAATAGTCCAATAAAAACTGCATGACATGGAAAAAAGTAATCTAATGTGAAATGAAAATGAATACCATCAGATTATCAGAAAAAATTATAGGAAGAACATAAGTTTAGGAGCAAAATGTCAACACCGCAACCGAATGGTATCAATTCTAAACTGTCATAGAAATAATGATCATGTTTCTCGTGTAATAATAGTGCACATTAAATTGTTGCATAAATACATAGATAAGTAAGCCAGCCGTTATTAACAAAAGCTTCGAAATATTTATTCTGAATAAAAGTTTAGGTAACAGAAAGCAACAGTCTTAAATGTCACGACCGCAACCCTCAGCCAATGTCAGCAAACTACAAGACATTGAATTTTTTAATAAAGAACATATCAGACCACAGCACCAAAGACTACTTTGTTTCATGCTGCTGAAATGCAGTGTATAAGCCAGTTATTTCACATCATAAGAATTGAAATAACAAGTAAATAAAAACTGAACACAGCATAACTGCTACAAATATGGCAAGCCTAATTTTAACAAAATAGCAGGGTATGGTTACTGAATTGGATAAAATTTGACTTAGAGTTAACTGGTAGCCATGGATTCTACTACTGGAACAATGTTAAAACACAATGGTTGCCAGTTAAGAGTCACTGAAACCCTAGCAACTGAGTAAGTGTCAAAGCCGCGACCATGAAGTCACCGCCGCGACTGCTTGCTTTGGTTGCGGTGGTGACGGTTGCGGTGGTGACAAAATTGTTTAAAATTTAAATATTAGGCCAACCCCGCTTCACTCGCGTATACAATGATAGGTCCCGTCTCATCTGTACGTGCTTGCGATTTGACACATGACAATTAAAATTGCTTAGATATTAATGGCATGCTTGCATTGTTGGTTGCGGTGGTGACCTTAAATAAACATACGCGTGATGGTTATCCGACATTTATTCCTAATAAACTGGTTTAAATTATCATAAATTACATTTACAATACGCGATCGGCTAGTGAAGACGCAGGAGATGCAATGTAACGGTGCGCAGGCGTAATTAACACACGCGAGGCATTACTAATAGGTGTGCACAAGCTGCGGTTGCGGTGTTGACATAGGAAATTTGAAAGTATGTTACAGACTTTTGGAAAAAATATTTAATGTAACACTGAAAACCTATCCCTGAAGATTAATTCTGTACCCACTGTGATGAAAAATTATAATCTCTATTAAATGCTCACAAAAGTTTGTAAAATTGTTAAAATGCATTAGCTACTACTTGGAATTCAAAATAAGTAACCTACCTTGGATACATTGCGGTCGTGACATTTTTGGCTTTTCTTTCAATAAATTAATAAAATATATAAATATTAAAATTTGGTTTTTGACCAGATAGATCTGCTCAGTTAATATCTATTTAATGGTGTTTCGCTTTTAAAAATATGATAACCCCATTTTTATTTAGCATGCTGAAACTTAAAATTACCTATTATCAAATATTCACCCATATACGCCAACTTTCAAACAGACAACAATGATCGAAGTGTTCGCTATGCGGCAGCACTAAACCAACAGTCACACACACGTGTAATATTTCTCATCCACTCTTGCAAACTCGTCTTGACTTTGGAAGCAGCGCAGTGTGAATGGCGGACATAGTAAACAGGTAAGATAATGATTCAAACTTAGGGAGAAAGTAAGGCAAAACAGAATGACAGGCGAAGTACATGACTGTTCAGTGTAAAGTAAGGGAATAGGCAACGCAGCAGAAAAGTTTTAAAAGTAAATGGTCGTCGAAAGGAATGATATTAAAGTCAAGCAAGACTTATACACGTAGCAGTAGCAGCAGGGCCGGATTAAGCAATGTGGGGATCCTGTTCGGGGAATTTTTGTGGGAGCCCTGTTCGGGAAATTTTTGCGGATATATATTCTTTTTTTAGTCAAAAAATTTTTTCGGGAAAATCATACCATTTCATCCGCCAAAAAAGTTGATGACCTTTTTTTAGCTATCTGACCAAAATTTTCCGGAAAATAGTCGTTTCGTCGAAATTTCCTCCCAAAAAAATTTGTATGGGAAGTGTGGGGGCCCCTGTTCGGCCGAACATGTTGAACATGCCTAAATCCGGCGTTGAGTAGCAGTGGCAGTAGCATCAAACCACTCTCCCGTTCATTTGTCCGTATAAGTCCGGACGTCCTGATGTCCATCCATCTGTCATCATGCACACTAGTTTAGTCATTTTCCGTCTGTCTGTCCGTCCGCAATGTAGATCCTTCTGTCCATTTGTCTATCCATCAGTCCTGTTGTTCGTCCTTTATTTTGTCTGTCAATCTGTTTCTTTGTCCGTACCTCTGTACTTCTTTATCTCCTTCCGTCCTTCTCTCCATCCATCCATCCATTCATTCATGGATCTGCAACCTGGAATTGCTTCCGACGAGTGCCTCTGATGCCATCCAATAGAACCCGCGTTTGCATTCAGTGCCTCCTCTGTCTGACTGTCTGTCTGTCTTTGTGTCTCTCTGTCTCTGTGTCTCTGTTTCTCTCTGTCTCTCTCTGTCTCACTGTTTGTCTGCCTGTCTGTCTGTCTGTCTGTCTGCCTGTCTGTCTCTCTCTCTCTCTCTCATATTATTAGACTTGCGTCATATGGATTAGATACGGTCCACTTCGTCATAAGATGGCTTCACCGCCCATCCTTCGATCGAATGGTCTTCACTCTTCAGCCCCATGCAGTCTCTCTTAGGATACTTCTTCTTCTTGGCTGGATGGAAGGAGATGGTGGACGATCAGCGAAGATGATCGATCATGACGGGATGTACAGCTGCGTGAGAAGAAGTAGCGAAAGCCACCTAGCGACGATAGATTGAGCCAAAGGACGAGCGAAGGTTACTCGATTTCGTTTCTCTCTCTCTCTCTATCTCACTCTCTGTCTGTGGTCGATGACATATCTCGTGTCAGATATTCAGCCTCTACTTATTATTATGGACGATAGACGGAATGATAAAATAGACATAACGGACGAAGAGGACGGATGGACGGCAGGACAAAAAACGAATGGATTAAAGGACAAAAGGACAAAAGGACTAGAAGGCGTGTGTGGGCGAAGGACGATACGAGGGATGGATGTATAGATGAAGGGACGAAAGGCAGATGAATAGATGTATAGACGACAGGACTGATGGACGAAAGGATGACAGGACGATTGGAAAAAGGACGAACAGGACGGATGGACGGCAGGACAAAAAACAAATGGATTAAAGGACAAAAGAACGAAAGGACTAGGAGGCATTTGTGGGCGAAGGACGATATGACAGATGGATGTATAGATGAAGGGACGAAAGGCAGATGGACAGATGTATGGACAGAGAGATGCCGGACGGATATGGACGAAAGGACGAACGGACAGATGGATGGATAGATGAACGGACAGATGAACGGACAGATGGATGAAAGATGAAAGATGAAAGATGGACGGACAGACGGACTAATGAGCGGACGGATGGACGTAAATATTATTGGATGGTTGCTATTCCAGCTATTATTGACTGCAGAGTGTTGTTTGGGTCTCATGTCTTTTGCGACATCGGCTGAGTAGAAGTAATAACAATGAACTGGTGGACCATTGATGGACTACGGACGTCCGGATGGACGAAAAGGACAAGTAGGAGGAGGAGGAGGACAGAGGACGAGAAATAGGTGGCGGAAGAGGATTGTGATGATGATGATGATGATGATGATGATGATGATGATGATGATGATGATGATGATGATGATGATGATGAGGAGGAGGAGGAGGAGGAGGAGTATAAGGACAACAACGGAGACATGCGTGAGTGCTGTACGGGTCTGCTGCAAAAACGACTCATCTGGCGAACGACCGTCCCGGAAGTTAGGGTTCGCACGGGATGTCATTGCCGGGCGCCCGTAGATAAATACGTCCCATACGTTGCGACGGATGGCACTGTAAATACATCGACGATGGGAGAAGGGAGGAGATCCCCCGCATCGATTTCCCTCAGCAACAACAACCCCATCCACCCCTCCCCTTCATCCACCCAACCCACCCACCCGTCACGAACATTCGTCCATATATGCATATATACATACGACGCACATTAATAAAACATAATGTTCCCTTGCGGGTGGTGAAAGCCGGTGATGGGGAATGGAGAATGGGGATGGCGGGGTGGGTGGGTTGGGAAGTGGAATGCATTGGGGGATATATATTTACGCGCACGCGGCGACTAAGTGCCGGCATAAATTCATGCTCTTCTCCTCGTGACCCGCTCTTTAGTCGGCGCATGTGTAATTTCCGCCGCGGTGGCTTCTGGGAGACCGTGATTTCAACGGCGGTGAATGAATGGAAACGCTGAGGGGTGACTTGCTGACTGACGATGTGCAGATAACCTTGACGACTATGGCGCTATATCATCTTTCGTATTTTCGAAAAGAAACGCCTGGTATGGTTGTCGGAACTAGAGTTTCGGTAAAGGTGCAGAAGAGGCGCATGAAAAATCTAGGATGATGGAAGTGATCCTCTGGGAATGTGGCGCTATAAAAATAGGTTGCGTTTTAAAATGACTTCCTATTGGTTGGATCGTGATACTTGTCGACAATGTTTTACGGGATGTACAGCTCTCTTTCTTAACCTAGGCTATCTTTGTGATTGATCTGACCCCTGGCGGCGTGTAGGCATTCAGAAGGAAGTTGTGCAACTATCACCTCTTACCCCTCTCCAGCGATGAATAGCGGGGCTTGGATTTCAAGTGAGAAAAGCTGATCGAAGTTTCAACATTGCGTTTTTGCTGTCCATTGTCGAATATTGATCGACGAATGGATAGATGAAACAATCGATTGATTGATTGATTGATTGAATTGATTGATTGATTGATTGATTGATTGATTGAATTGATTGATTGATTGTGTGAGCTGCTGCACAGACCGACTGAGTGATCGATTGTTCGATCAATGATTACCTCATGATTCGGTGGCCGAGTGGATAGATGGTGGGATGGATGGATGGGTGGACGGAAGGAAAGACGGAAGGATGGAAGGACCGGAAGGAGGTATCATTGATTCAATGAATGGAGGAAAGGAGGGAGAGAGGAGGGAGAAACGGAGGGAGGGACGGAGGGAGAGAGGGAGGAAGAGAACGAGAGGGTTGGACGAATAGATGGATATATGGAGTGAGGGAGGGAGGTATGGATGGATGAATATTCCCTCATTCTCCTCCATTATTATGATTCCTTCACGCTGTCTCTCCCTCTCATCCCATCCATTGGAATCGATTGAACCGGGGGTGGTGGCGGTGGGAGGTGGGTGGCGGTGGGGTGTGTTGGGGTGGGGTGGGGGTGGGGGCGTTGGCTTTGGGTTAAGTAAAGATCGGTCAATTGATTCCATTTTCACGACTCACATCCGATGCAATCAACCGCCGGAAAGGATTTTTCGCATGGAGTGCAGATAGAAGGGACGACGCAAGGGTCGAAGTATAATATATCGTGTCGTAAATCTCCGGATTCTATTCCACGCTTCTGACTCGCCTCCACGCCTCCCATGCATTACCACGCATCCACTTCTGTAATGGTGAAGTGGTAAAGCCAGGCGTTATTCTGGAAAATCAATTCGGTTGTTTAGAACAACGCTGCATAGATCTAATCTGGTCGGTTGTCTGTTGCACGGAGCCACATGTGCAGCAGGTGAGGTCTGTCTCAAGACGAACTTGCCGAATATGGGGGGGGGGGTGTAAGACGCGCGGCAACGGGACATCGCCACATGCAGAGAAGCGCGACGATCTGAAACGCCATGGACCTTAGACATGAACAAACCCAGTCAGGGTTTCTATGGGTATTAGATGGAAATAAATAAAATGGACTCTATATTGGCCCCAAATTCATTCATTCATTCATTCAATCAATCATTCATTCATTCATTCATTCATTCATTCAATCATTCAATCATTCATTCATTCATTCAATCATTCAATCATTCATTCATTCATTCATTTATTCATTCATTCATTCATTCATTCAATCATCATGGAGATTTAAAAGCGCCCCTCGCGGGCGTTACTACTCAGAAGCGCTCCCGACCCACTGTCACTCACATCCTGTTACAAATGATGGTTTTAAGGCTGCAACAAACCGCAAGTGCAGACCCAAGGCATAACGCGCAACGCCAATGAGAGTCCACTCCATATCATGGAACCATCAAAAGCCATACGGGAATTATACGGGACCTCCTTCCGTGCAGGCATGCAGGCTCGGCAAAGCTTCCTGATATACACGCCGAAGCAAAGCCGACCAAAAAAACCGTCCTTGGCAAAAGAACCTTTTTACTTAGCGACGCATCTAATATAATAATTATATACCATGGACTTTTTTCTAGATATAATATACAGTGGTCAGACAATAATGCGTAAACTAAATCCTATCAGCTTTCAGTTGACGCCAAAACATCACCAGACTTTTCAGTCGGCGTATATTCGCCCGGATTTGTCTGCGCCAAGCCGGCCAAACACAGCAGCGTCCGATAAGGCATCCGCCGCTCTCCATGGTCTCATGCAGCTCCAACGTTTCATTCACTCGCATGGATCATGCAACCGCCTTATCAGTGGCTGGTCATACAAGCAGGGTCGGGACACACGGATCACGGCGGCTGCAAGGACGGCTTTGGTCCGACCACCGAAGCCGTTGCCGCTGCTGCAGACCATTTATATTGCGGTCGGGGTGTGAAAGCCGCCAAGGATTCCAATTTAAACGACGGTGCGATCGCGCGTCGCTGCAGACAATGGACTGGAACGATGTATTGTTATGATCTGAGGTTGGAACGAGACAGAGAGAGGGATGGAGAGGGAGCGCCGCCGAGAGGGAGAGAGTAGATGTGCCGCTCGGGAGTAACTATCGTCCGGTTAGTCACGCAGCTGCGTCTGAATTTTTAAAGAGAAGTCTCTTTGAGAATCGCTTCTAGACCGCAGTTTAGAAATGCTCCTTCGGAAATTTCTGTATTTATGTGTATATATATATATATGTATGTATGTATGTATGTATGTATGTATGTATGTATGTATGTATGTATGGATGTATGTATGTATGTATGTATGTATGTATGTATGTATGTATGTATGTATGTATGTATGTATGTATGTATGTATGTATGTATGTATGTATGTATGTATGTATGTATGTATGTATGTATGTATGTATGTATGTATGTATGTATGTATGTATGTATGTATGTATGTATGTATGTATGTATGTATGTATGTATGTATGTATGTATGTATGTATGTATGTATGTATGTATGTATGTATGTATGTATGTATGTATGTATGTATGTATGTATGTATGTATGTATGTATGTATGTATGTATGATTGTATGTATGTATGTATGATTGTGTGTATGTATGTATGTATGTATGTATGTATGTATGTATGTATGTATGTATGTATGTATGTATGTATGTATGTATGTATGTATGTATGTTAGGGTGTCCCACCAAAAAACTTTTCTTGAAATTCTTAGGTCTCACCAGTCACAAAGTTTCCTATGGAGATGATAATAATTGTGTAATTTTTTTGAATTTTTAAAATTATTTTTAGGGGTCCCCCTAGGAGCCCCAAATTTTAAGTATAGGGTACAATGATATTCGTGTGCAAATATTTCAATATATGAGGTAACGTCATTCAAACCACATATATTTTAGTGCTTTTGCACAAAATATGATTTGTCCTACAATGTAATTGCTCAAAAATGTTATGCTGTATTGTTCTCAGACTGGTTTTTGCAGTTACTTTACTGAAATTTGACAAAATTGATATATGCACTGACTTTCATATATTATTAGAGTTTGGAATATTATATAACCATTATTGACTACTATGATAATCCAACCAGTTATTGAGATCATAGTTTACTTTGAGATGGCACATTGGTACACAGTACCACAGTACCAAATGTGAAATAGTCACACGTTTGGTCCAATCAGTAGTTCACTACATGTGAAGAAGTGACTCAAGTGAGTCATGGTTGGAATTGTGGAAGTCCTTTCGGTGTTTTTCAACAGCTTGCAATAAGAACTGTTTTTCATTTGTTGCAGCATTAAATGTCTGTATAATTATGCGATTTCCCAGATGGTCAAGTAGCAGCAGAACTCTCTAGAAGCTGTCGTTAATGCCGGTAGTCTGGAAATGGCTTTAAGAGCTCTAGTAAAGTTTGGAAGAAATTTGACCAAGCGAGATCCGAGTTCGAGGTCATGTGGAGTATGAGATTTGCTTTCTTGAGAGGTGTTAATAGATCGGAAAACAATACAAGAGTTGCATGGTCTGAACTGAAGTACCAAGAATGGCATTGCAAATAGTCCAAATCCAAAAATGGTTAAAACGTTTTAATACATGCGAATCATTATCTGTTAAACAGATGACAGTCTCGTTTTCATATAACAGTAACTAAGCTTATATTTTTTTATTGAGTATTAATATAACGGCCCGAAGCTGATGCTTCATTTAACATCCTGTTAGTCAGATTATCGATAAATATACGATTACCCATGGTCTCAGTATGCTGCACTTAAAGCAATGCAATGCCATTCTTGGTACTGCTGCAACAAATCAAAAACAGTTCTTATTGCAAGCTGTTGAAAAACACCGAAAGGACTTCCCAAATTCCAACCATGGCTCACTTGAGTCACTTCTTCACATGTAGTGAACTACTGATTGGACCAAACGTGTGACTATTTCACATTTGGTACTGTGTACCAATGTGCCATCTCAAAGTAAACTATCTTCTTAATAACTGGTTGGGTTATCATGGTAGTCAATAATGGTTATATAATATTCCAAACTCTAATAATATATGAAAGTCAGTGCATATATCAATTTTGTCAAATTTCAGTAAAGTAACTGCAAAACCAGTCTGAGAACAATACAGCATAACATTTTTGAGTAATTACATTGTAGGACAAATCATATTTTGTGCAAAAGCACTAAAATATATGTGGTTTGAATGACGTTGCCTCATATATTGAAATATTTGCACACGAATATCATTGTATCCTATACTTAAAATTTGGGGCTCCTAGGGGGACCCCTAAAAATTATTTTAAAAATTCAAAAAATTACACAATTATTATCATCTCCATAGGAAACTTTGTGACTGGTGAGACCTAAGAATTTCAAGAAAAAGTTTTGATGGGACACCCTAATGTATGTATGTATGTATGTATGTATGTACGTATGTATGTATGTATGTATGTATGTATGTATGTATGTATTTATGTGTGTATGTGTGTATGTATGTGTGTACGTATGTATGTATGTATGTATGTATGTATGTATGTATGTATGTATGTATGTATGTATGTATGCATGTACGCATGTACGCATGTACGCATGTATGTATGAAAGTATGTATGTATGTATGCAACTATCTATGCATGTATGAATGCTTATATGTATGTGTAAATGGATGTATGGACGGTCGGACGGACAGATGGATGGATGAATGAGTGGATGGATATTGGCTGACCCCGTTCATTATCCACGTTTGCTATCCCATGCCCTTCCATATTTGTCTTGTCTGTCTGTCTGTCTGTCTGTCTGTCTGTCTGTCTGTCTGTCTGTCTGTCTGTCTGTCTGTCTGTCTGTCTGTCTGTCTGTCTGTCTGTCTGTCTGTCTGTCTGTCTGTCTGTCTGTCTGTCTGTCTGTCTGTCTGTCTGTCTGTCTGTCTGTCTGTCTGCCTGTATGGAGATATAGGGGATCGTCTCATCGCTCCTTCTCCTCTTCCTCTCCTCCTTCTTTCCTCTTCATTCGATGCAAATTCTGATGAATCCCTCAGATATGACTCGATTTGCATTTCTGTCTCTCCCCCTACTCTCTCTTCCATTACTCCTTCGTTCATAGCTAATCCATGATGCTAATTAAAACAAAGGACTTAACGACTCTCGCAATTACCCCGCGGGTCATTTAAGCGATTCAGAGTCAATCGCCCCTTATCACGTGATCGCACCTCCCTCCACACTTGCGACGTCGTATCTAGGCTAAAGGTCGTAACCCGGAATCTGGGTCAGCGCCAAGACACAATTGGAGCGTGACGTCATGGGCGTCATCCAATGAGGGTGGAGGAGTGGGGGTGGAGTGGGGGTGGGTTGGTGTGGTAAGCGGAAAGGGGAGATGGGGATGGGCAGTTATGTCCATGTCGGACACTAGTGGCCATCGTCGTTTGGACACTTGGACGATGACCGCAATTAACATGTTCACTTGATTAGCGACTGCAGATGAATAAGAAGAGGAATACGGTAAGAAGACGGAAGCTAAGTGATAAAAGGAAAATCGCACCGGGTGTAGTAACCCTGGATGCTTCGAACGGTTTCGATCTCACCAGTATGTAATAGGCTACGAGACGTAAAGTAGAAGATATAACTTCTAAGCAGACTCAAATGAGTCAAATCTGAGGCCAGTATGTACGAGACGCAATACTATGACATCCATGACGTATAATACTAGGGTTATTGTACTATGCTTTGCTTAGGAGTTATGAGCGCAGGGCACTAGCTATTCACGAGCGCTTTACAGTATCAGAGAGGTTGTCCAGAGATATCCAGCTGAGGCTCAAGTGTCGTTTCGTGGAGACCAGGACCCGACAGAGGTAAATGCAAAGATACAAGGCTGAGATTTGTCTGGAGTTGAGGTTTCAACCCCTGGTTTTTCTTAAGGCTCCATAGTAAAGTCTTCACCCCATATCTCAACTCCAAACAAATGAACGTCTGATACCCTCAGTTATTTGATTCTACAATTCTCATACAGGGAGAAGCTTTCTAACGTAGATCACGAAAGGAGGACAATATTGCTCTCAGCAAAAATTAGCCTAATGGTAAACAAATTGTGGTATAAAATCAATGAAATCATTTATTTGGCAACCAATGGGCCGATCCTCACATGGGGTCTGACCTAAAGTGTCAAAAAAGCTTACGAGCGAAATATAATTATGAGAAACTTATCTTCATTGATTT
>OX243816.1:42558863-42561363 GCA_945859605.1 Lumbricus rubellus | reverse complement strand
GAGTAACAAGGAAAGCAGGAGCTATTGTTCTAAATGACCATGTAAGTGCCAATATCGATAAAACTCCCCAGAAAAAGGATGTTAGAAAGTATTAGAGGATAAAAGGATGGATGGATGGTGGTGGGTGGATATTATGGAAGGTTGGTTTTGCCAATATCGATAAGACTCCCCACGTCTGGCTCAGATATTAAGTGCCTCGAAAGGCCACCAAGTTGAACGGCTATTATACTAACGATAATAATACTGATATTAATTATTATTATTATTTCTTATTTTCTTCATCAAACAACATTAATAAATAATTTATTATTGTACAATGAATAATTAATTTGAATATGGAGGAAAACAGTTGCCATTGTCCTAAAATTAATGTGCAGACATGAATACAATACATGCACACCATGCATGAAGATAATTATTATTCATTCATTTATTTCAACCTCTAATACCTTCTGGCTTACTTACTTACTTGCCTACATCATCTGCGTCGATAGATTAAAGCAGCGGTTCTCAACCGGGGGTCCGCGGACCCCTGGGGGTCCGCGGCCATCTGCCTGGGGGTCCGCGAGCAAGCCCTGAAAAATTATATATTTCTTAGTAAAAACATAGAAGCAGATAAATTATTGTCAATTTTTCAATTTAGATTCGGTTTGTTTCAATCGCTAAAGTGCAGAAGGAAATCTAATTTTGATCAGGCCATAAAAATAATTAATTTCATCAAGACATGTCCACTAAACTCTCGTTTTTTCGTTACATTTTGCTCGGATATGGAAATCATGAACAGTTAGGCCTAATGATGCAAACGCCAGCCGACGTTCGCTGGTAATCAAGAGGGAGAGTTTGTAACAGACTTTGTAGATTTCAGGATGCCTTTGAGAGAGTTTGTTAGAAAAAAGACATCTGAATTTCAAATTTCAGTGGGGGTCCGTGACTGTGACCAAAAATTAAAAAGGGGTCCGTGAGTCTGAAAAGGTTGAGAACCATTGGATTAAAGGGATCTGCGGCTTAAGCGTGGCATGTCAGCTGCAGTTTGCAGCGAGCATCTGGACAAAGTAGTCTTCTTTTCCCAGGACACATCGTCCGTTGCATCCGAATCATGTAACCATCAGGTCCACTTCTCACGCATACATGTATTGTATACAGTATACACGAGACGCCTCTTCAGGAATGAAGGGCCGCCATGTCTGCTTAAGCCTCCTACAGATTATTGTCTGATCTAAATGGCTATATTGGCCTCATTACGGCTTTGCCTTTGGAGCGCCAGTGATGGATACCTTGAGCGTTATAACCGGAGGTTTAATCCTGCAATAACCTTCTTTCATTCATACATTAAATGAATTTGTATAGTGTCACTTTAGGGCGATTAATGATTATTCAGGGGCGCTCCCAAGTTCCCATCCCCAGCGCGGCCAAATAAATTGTCTTTAGATGAAAGAGCAATGACTAAGAAGCAGCTCTAAAAAGGGAGCGTAGCGTCCAATGGAAGGCATTTCAGGTCGATGGTCCGTACACCACCGAGAATTACAAACTTACAATAGCAATATTAGTATGCCTACTAACCTTAGAAGTAATCGTTAGTTCCAAGCTTCAAAAGCTCCACTCGAAAGCCAAGCGCAGGGCAACGGCTTATTCACGAGCGCTGCATCGAGTCAGAGTGTTTGCTGAACGAACCCAGTTGTCAAATTGGACAGAGGGGCAGATTAGGATAACCTTAATGAGACGTCGGATGTAGCATGCAGAATGAATAGAGGTTATAACTTTTGGTGAGAATCTATTTTGGTTGGTTATGTCAGTCGTGTTGTCAAAACCTGAGTTACCTCAGGACGAAGACCAAGGGTAAAACTTTAAACCTCCAGACCAAGATCAAGACTTGAGACCTTAAGACAAAGACCAAAGTCAAGACTTTGAACCTCAGATCATGAACTTTGTCACGAGGTAAAAAAACAAAGTCAGGACCTGAAACCTCGAGACCAAGATCAAAAGGCCAAGATTTGGCAATGATAAATTAGTTAGTTAGCAAGTTAGTCTATTTTTAAATTCAGTTTGTCTGGCTTTTTGAAAAAGAATAATTTTAGTTTAATATAATTGAAATCCGAAGTCCTTTATGTGCCAAAGGAGTTCTTCTATTTCCGCTCAATTTTAAATTATATGCCATTATATTCGAAAATGTTAATATATTATGCATCTCTGTCTTATTTTTTTCAAAACCGCATATCTATGGACAGACAGGCAGACAGACAGACAGATATATAGACACATATTACAGACACAGATATATAGACAGACAGACATACAGACAGACAGATATATAGACATACAAACATACATACAGACAAACAGATTATATAGACAGACAGATACATGTATTACAGACATGAGTCGGTTCTGTGATCGCTGTTCCAAGCTCTGATTAATTTCATAAGCTTCCTCTCTAAGTCCGTTCTTCGCTCGGCTGCCAGGCCATTTGACATTGTCAGTTCCCAATCGTGCCTCTTCCTTT
>OX243816.1:42511363-42551363 GCA_945859605.1 Lumbricus rubellus | reverse complement strand
TCCATGGAAACGCTTTATTTCGTCGAACCCTGAATGTGAATATTATACTTGGACCTTTTGTAATGAGAATGCTATTGTAAGACCTTGCATAAAAAAATGCTTCCATTATTTCTTTCCTTCTTATATATATATATATATATAAATATATATATAGTATATACATGTATATATATATATACAGGGTGGCGCAAAATAAACCGGACTATTAGTTTTTGCAATTGCATCGCTTGAATAATCAAGGTAATTATCGCCTTAAAACTATCATTAGACAGAAATGACACAGAAAAATGACATAGGTTTGGCATTTAATATAACATTGAATGAACTGTAAAATTTCAGAATTTTCTGAATGAGTAAGAAATTTCAGTCAAAGTGATGTTCAATAGTCCTCCGTTTGATGCGATTACCAATGATAATCGCTTGCGAAACTGTCCAATAGCCCGTTATGGGGTCCTCGCTGATTTCGTCCCAGCATGCGGTCAGAACTTCTTTCAAATGGTGTGCGAAATTGTCACCAGAGTGAGCTATAATGTCTGGCAGTAATCCTTGATGTAGGACGACGTCACAGTAATAGGAACTGTTAACTTGCAATTGCAAAAACTTATAGTCCGGTTTATTTTGCGCCACCCTGTTTTTTATATAGTATTATATATATATATATATATATGTCCACAAATTATACATAGACCTATGTGGCCCTATATACATCTTGGAATTCGACCGTAAAATGAATATATATATGTATGTATGTATATATATAGATAGATAGAGACTGAGAGACAGAGAGAGACATAGAGGCAGAGAGACACACAGGGAGAGACATAGAGAGACAGAGAGAGAGACATAGAGAGACAGGCAGACAGACAGACAGACAGAGATAGACAGACATACAGGCAGAGAGGAAGAGAGACAGAGAAAGAGACATAATAATAATAATATACATGTATATACATTCATTTTGTCAGTTGAATTCCTATATCAACGCAAGCACGCAAGTTGCCATCGAGAATCGCGTGCAATGTAGAGCAGGACTGCCAAACCATTTCTCGTTTCTTATACGGAGTGTCATCGATTGAAGGATTCGTGCGAGCGTTCCAACAATGGCGCTACATAATGGACTTGATTAGTTTTGTCCAAAAGTTTATCTTGTCCGCAGATCTTCAACATTCGGAGAAGGAGGAAATGGTTGGCGGAAAATTGTTGGCGGGAAATGGTTGGCGGGAAATGGTTGGCGGGAAATGGTTCCATTTCGCGGAGGTAATAAAGCTTCCGGGCGGGTCTGGCTAATTGCCGAGATGATGTCTGCGATGAAAACTGAAGATAGAAACAGAAGAATATGAAGAAGCAGAAACAGAACAGGAAGAAGAAGAAGAAGAAGAAGAAGAAGAAGAGGAGGAGGAGGAGGAGGTGGAGGAGGAGGAGGAAGAGGAGGAGGAGGAGAAAGAAGAAGAAGAAGAAGAAGAAGAAGAAGAAGAAGAAGACGAAGAAGAAGATGATGATGAAGAATAAGAATAAAAATAATAATAGTATAGATCTAACAGCAAAACACGGAGAAGAGTGAGAACTAGAAGAACACGATGAAAATAATAAAAATAAATAGGAGGAAAAGAAGAGGAAGATGAAGAATAACAGTAACGGCAGCAGCATGAAAATGAACAAGAACAGGATAAAGAAAACCATGAACAAGAATCGTCAGAACAAGAAGAAGAGGATGTAGAAGATGAAGAAAATATGAGGCAGATGAGGAGGAGAAGGAGGAGGACGACGACGACGATGAAGTTGAATCAGAGGAGCAGGGAGGAGGACGAGGAAGAGGAAGAAAATGACAAGGAGGAAAAGTCACTTAGCTTGCAAGCATATAAATTATATATATATATATATATATATATACTCTATGACCAATAAAAACAACCCGCGTTTATTGTAAAAGTTTTCATAACTTCGAAAATGTTACGAGACGATATTTTCCTTAAAGGCGAAGGTTTAGTTTACGGAGAAACCAGACCGTAGGCGTGTCTATACAGAGACGTGCTTGCCAATCAGCCTCCGAGTCAAGTCTGCTGGACAGCCTAGTGCCCAAGATCAATTCACTTGCTAAACACACCGAGCTGCCCGGTTCCTCCGAGGTTATTTATATGCAAATTAGCTATAGGCATACCGTGTTTGTGTTCCAGATCTCCCCACTCACCTGTGTCTTCACCTCAAACTAGGTCGTACACGTGATCCTCTCATACTCCCCTGTGTGTTTACCTCAGCCTAAGTCGTACAAGTACAAGTACAAGTGATCTTTCCACACAATTGTGTCTTTTAGGCCTACCTCAGCCTATAGGTCATACAAGTGTTCCTTTGTTTATATAATGCCTGTAAATAATCATATAATTATTGTTTCTTCTAATTGGCCAGGGTTGTTTATATTTGGGCATCTCAACTGGTCAGCTATACATATAGCTTGCATGGTAACACATCGTATCTTGCATTAATATGCATCTCAATAGGTATAAGAGTTGAATATAAAACAAGCAATTATTACCTATTGAGATGCATATCAATGTAAGACACTATGTGTTACCATGCAAGGAACTATTATAATTATGTATAGCTGACCAGTTGAGATACTGAAATATTAACAGCCATGGCCCATTAGGAGGAACGATATAATGATTATTTACATGTATTATATATATATATATATATATAAACAAAGGAACAGTTGTAGAACCTGGGCTGAGGTAGGCCTACAGAGTACAGACACAGGTGAGTGGAAAGATCACTTGTACGACCTATAGGAGGTGGTAAGGACACAGGTGAGTGGGAAGAGATCTTGAAGGCAAACAAGGTATAGCTAATTTGCATATCAATAACCTCGGAGGAACCGGGCAGCTCGGCATGTTTAGCGAGTGGAATGATCTTGGGCACTAGCCTGTCCGGCAAACATCAAGCATAGGTTGTATATGTATATATATATATATGTATATATATATATACACACACACATTTTACAATACATAATCTTAGTTGAAAATATATATTGAGCACCTCTGATTAGGTTGTACTGTGAGAAGCGCTTTATACATGTAAATACCAAAATAGTATAGTATGGTATGGTGTAGTCTGGTATGGTATGGTATAGCATAGTATAGTATAGTATAGTATATAGCATAGCATAGCACAGTGTAGTATTGTCTATTTGTATATAAGACTAAATTTATATTGCTATGCAACAGATTGCTAAACTTGACCTCGCTGCACTTGCAATTGAGTTCCATGGTTAGCCTGGAAATACATAGGCGCTATACAAATTGACGAATGAGCATACCTTCTGCACACGCCAGCTAAACATGACACAAGTTTAGAATACATATAAACAAACATACATATATAAATACTATATATTGTTTTTGCAATATTTGCCAATTTTGTCAACATTCCAATTGTTATGAGCAAAAAAGGCCTCCTCTTGCTCACAATCAACAGGAATTGTTAGGTCGTACTTTTGCATGGTTCAAATAAAGCTTGCCAGTTCTTTGGTAGGCATATGTGTATTTTCATTGCAATGAACAATGAAGCGATTTGGTTGGTGAGGTAGGCCTAGCGGTGCCAAGTCAAAATCAATACGCACATTCATAGACCCTTCTTGGTGCCAATTAGCTCATGTTGGAATCCTTAGACATTGTAGAATAACTATAACAGCCCTGACCGATTTCGGGCGAATCACTGGCAATGGGCTATATATATATATGTAATATATACGCGAGTGTATATATATATATGTAAATACAGAGGTATACACAAAGATGCTGCCTCTATACGTGAGTGGGAAGATCTTGGGTATACACGGCCTAGCTAATCTGCATAATGACTCCATGCAGCAAGTCAGCGAAGTCGGTGTACAGTCGACCTAGATCAACCCCTGGGGACATACATGTAGCATCGGTCATCCCTGTCGGCCAAACTTGAAGAAGACGCTGCCAGACGGTCATTGGTTCTATTAGCCATCCAATCATAGCATTCTACCCAGAGAATATGACCGATGGATCTTGGCCTTTAAATATCTACTGAACGAGAAATTGAAATAGTGCAAACAATGACTAACTTGTTTTTCGTTCCTGTAGCCTTCGTGCAGTTGTTCCGATCCAGCATCAACACTAAGGAGCCGCTTTACATTTAGGAGTGAAATTAATTAGTAGACACCTGACATGTCATCTTCTCTCTATGCACCTGATGTGATGTAATGAGTGATGCGTCTATTGCACAAAGCATGAATCGATGGCAATCCATAATCAAGCACTCGATCTTTACTTTTACCCAACCGAGTCGATCGTCACCTTCACCAACCAATTGGATCTTTATTTTTTCCGAACGAATAGATATAATTATTAGCTTTTAACAAACCGAGTCGATCTTTAGCTTTGCCAAGGCGAGTCGATCTATTTCGAGATCATACCGCTCTAAGACGATGCCATGATTTATCTAGGAGAAAGACGTTCGCATAAATCGCATTAGATCTATTATAGTTATTGCAGGTTTTCGCAAACACGCAGAACCGAATGTCTGACATGTGGGAACTTCCGACATCGTATTTTTTGTTGGTAATTTAAAACAGTTACTCTCACTCGTCTTCATTTGATCGTTGGAAGGTGCTCAATTTCTGCTTCTTGGGAAAGGACAAATCCCAATGTCCTGTAGCTGTCAGTGCCATGGATGAAATTATGAATGCCAGTGTCCTGTACATGAAAAAGATTTTTCTTAGCGTGTGGCTCTACAATGTCCTGTAGCTATCAGTGCCATGGATGCAATTATGAATGCCAGTGTCCTGTACATGAAAAAGATTTTTCTTAGCGTGTGGCTCTACACAAAATGTGCAGTACTAAATGGATTTATGCAGTTGCAGAAGCAATTCTGTGCAGTTAAAATAGTAAAACAAAAGGTAATTGACATACAATTGCATCCTATATTGAAAGCAATTTACGATATAGGGATTGGAATGAAAAAAGGGTTTTGCCGCTCCAACAATAATAATTATTCCTTTCAAAAAGTCCAGAAAATTTCTCACAGGACTTATGTTATATCGTTTGCAGACTGATGCACGTGTGGGTTAAAGCAAAGTCAATGATGTACAATATGAGTTCATCCCATATTTATACATGTACATGTATGTTGAACTATGTTCAAACCTGAAATCTACGACCTCACACCAAACGAGCTATAGTTACTGATCATTTTCATGGTGATTGCTATAAAAATGTCTGTATTGCCTTCAGTGAATACTCATTGGAGCCTCAGCCACTGACTGGTTTGAGAACTTTCAGAATCATTTGTAACACAGTGCTTCAAGACATACATATGTAATCCGTGGTAACAGTATCCATGTTAACAAAGAAAAAATTATGATATCAGAGTTTGACTAGAAAAGTTGAAACAATGGTATAGAAACCAGTCATCAACATTTACAGTATAGCATGCAACGACCAATAATCGATAATCGAGTTTTTACTGTAGAAAAACGACTAGTAATCTAGATTTTACTGTACAAAAGACCAGTAAACTAGATTCTATATAGTTACGGCTACAATAACCGAGACAACACTGTAGAAACGACCAGTAGCCTAATCCAGATTTTACTATAGAAAGGATCAGTAATTCAGATTAATGTTAAACCTTACAAAAGACAAGATGATTTGACCCCAGATATATTTATGATCAATAATCCAGATTTTACTCTAAAAACGAACAGCAGGCTACTCAAGATTTACCGTAGTAATGAAGGATCAGTAATCCAGATATACTATTGTAAAACCTTCTAAAAGTCGAGATGATTTTACCATATATAAATTAGCAGTAGTCAAGATTTCACTATAGAAATGACTAATTATAGGGCCTAGTAAATACTATTTTACTATTACAGCGATCAGTTAGCCTATAGTCCAGATTTTACTGTAGAAACGACTAGAAATTAAGATTTTACTTTAGAAAAGACCATAAAGTAAACTAGATTTTACTGTAGAACGACTAGAAATCAAGATTTTACTGTAGAAACGACAGCAAACGAGATTTTAACGGTGGAAAGTTCCGACATGAAAACCCTTCAACAAGTAATTCAATTCTTCAATATTATAGCGGCACTATACATTTTTATCAAAATCACCATTTGTGTCCGCTGCAATGAGGTTAATATCTATGAGGATGAGTCACCCCGGAGATGACCGGCGTCCTTAAGGGCATCCTTGAGAGACGAAAAGAATTGGAATTGGCTGGATGGGAGCGCCTGGTCGACGAGCGCCTGAGGCAGCATACCACCGAGATCCGTCTGGATAAGAGTGACCAACCGAGTACGCTGCGGGTTACTACAACAAAGCATCGTTTACCAATCCATAGAAATAGTAATGATTATGATGAAAAATAATAATAATAATAATAATAATAATAAAAAAAAAAAAAAATAATAATAATAAATAATAATGATAACAATAACAACATTATTAATATTATTATTATTATTATTATTATTATTATTATTATTATTATTATTATTATTATTATTATTATTATTATTATTATTATTATATTTTTACATACATACATACATACATACATACATACATACATACATACATACATACATACATACATACATACATACATACATACATACATACATACATACATACATACATACATACATACATACATACATACATACATACATACATACATACATACATACATACATACATACATACATACATACATACATACATACATACATACATACATACATACATACATACATACATACATACATACATACATACATACATACATACATACATACATACATACATACATACATACATACATACATACATACATACATACATACATACATACATACATACATACATACATACATAAATACATACATACATACATACATACATACAAAACAAGTATACATACTCTGGTAGACGGCAGCACATGATGGTTGATGGGTAAGTGATTCCACGGACTGCATCCGTTGTCACCGGTCGATCCGGATGAGTCACACTCTGAACTGTAACAACATATGTACACAATCCATTCACTATTTCTGTATGCATTGTTGTATTGTATTGTATTGAATTATAAGATTTATCAATCGCCTATACTAGGGTGAACTATTCAGAGGCGCACCCAGTTGCACGGTAATGATAGCAGAAATACAGTAGGTTTTGAGAGACTAAAATGAGGATGAGAATGGATCACCAGTTAAAAGTTGAGATCGAGTAGATGGAAACAGTTGTGTGCATGTATGCATGTACGTGTACGTGTACGACTGTACGTGTGTATGCACATTGCACAATGTCATATATAAACGACCATCAATCCATCTATCTATTTTTTCATCGATCTATCCTTCCATGATGTTCCATCTCTCATCAGATCCGTCTATCCAGATTTGTTAAAGTTAGTCGACAATTCTCGAAACAGAGAATATCTGCTTTTCGGACAGTTAACTAACTGACTTATTAATCTCTTGCTCAGCACTGACTGATCACTAACAAATAATAAATTGACCACCGACTGGATTCCGATTGTCCGCCTACTTGTGCCCGCTTGACTTCCCTCTGACCACCACCTACTGACTATCACCAACTATCTTCCAACTGTTCTATAAACTGACCTCTGACTGACAACCTACTGACCTCCGACTAACCTCCGACTGACCTCCGACTGACCTCTGACGGACCTCCGACTGACCTCCGACTGACCTCCGACTGACCTCCGACTGACCTCCGACTGACCTCCGACTGACCTCTGACTAAGATCTTCAACTGACCTCCACCTGACCTCCGACTAACCTTTGACTGCCCTCATCGACTGACCTCTGACTAACTGCCTACTCTCATTATTGACCGCCCCCGACCCCTCCCCCCCCCCCGACCCCCCCGACCTCCATCCGACTGCCCATTGACTGACCAACTGTGCCGAGGAATTCATCGTTCTTCTCGATGACCAAAAGGTCGACGAAGTCACGTGATGAGATGAGACCACCGAGGCCACTGCGAGTGACCGTGTGCATCACCTTCGTGTTCTACAACACACACACACACACACACACACGCACACACACTCGTTATTTATCTAGCGCATCGTCAGAAGAAGATTAACCTCTGAGGTCATCGCTGCCTAATGTGATCTCGTACAGGCGCTATATAATATATCTGTCCATCCGCCCATACATCTGTAGATGAACGGATGGATTAATGGATGGATGGGTGGATGGGTGGATATGGATGGATGGATGAATTGATGGAGAGAGGGATGGATTGATGGATGGATGGATGGATGGATGGATTAATGGATGGATGGATTGATGGAGAGAGGGATGGATGGATGGATGGATGGATGGATAGATGGATGTACAGATGGAAAGACAAAAGGATGTTTGAACTTCATGGAGCTGTGAGACAAAGGTGGATGGATAAAACGAGAGATGAATGGGCGAATAATAATTATATCGATGGAGGTGGGGTGGGGCCCGTGGGGGCACTGACAGACAGATGGATGGTCGGAGGAAAGGGAAAATGGCGACGAATGGATCGATGGAAAACCAGACACTGCAGCTCCTTCGACAGTCTGGATAAACGACCAGATGGTGGACCGGAAGTACAACGAACGGACGGTTGGATGATGGATGGCGGAATGGCTGGAGAGAGCGGGTGGAAGTGTTCGCGGAATACGATAAAAAACGACCCGTCCGTTCGATATTATTGGATGAGGAGGAGGATCATGATAATCGACCAGCCATCATTAAAGGCACCCCCCCCATAGCATGCACTGGCCCTTCGGTCCCGACGGCGTGTCCCATCGTAATCAACTCCGTTATATTTTATCTGTCTGCGACCTACCAATCCTATCGCGCACTCTGGCTTCCTATATAACTGGGTCGATGACAACTTTTATGATTCCTGGTCTCGAACGTCGGCCAGCCATCCAGCCAGTCATCCAGCCATCCAGCCAGTCAGTCAATCAGTCAGCCAGTCAACCAGTCAACCAGTCAGTCAGTCAACTAGTCATCCAGCCATCCAACCAGTCAGCCAGTCAGCCAGTCAGTCAGCTCTCCAGTCATCCAGCCATCTAGCCAGTCACCCATTCAGCAGGGCAGATACCCAGCCAGTCATCCATTGAATCTGGCATCCTTCAACCCAGTCATCTTACGATCCAGCCATCCAGCCAGTCATTCAGTCAATCATCTAACTATCCAGCCATCCAGCCAGCCATTAAATCTGCCTGCCTTCGGCCCAGTCAAATCTCCAAGCCTTTGGCCAGTCGTCCAGTCAGCTAGCCTGCCATCCGGTCATCGGCTCTCTGACCGGCCAGCAATTAGGGCACTGGCGTGGAACAGCCTTCGGGGTTGCATGGCCGCGCGATGGAAAAACAAAGTCAAATTCGTGCGATTCGCTGTCGATGGAAACCCTCTTGAGACTGGTGAAGCCCAAATGGCTTGTAAAACAACAGAAGTCTAGACTGCACGTAATTGGAGAAACTGCGGAGATAATCGAATTTTCTCTAATGGGTTCTGGCAATCGATAGGTGGCGCAATGTGTTGCGCAATTAAACCTCCGAGTACCGAAGATAATATATTATCTTTGTGTACGTGCATTGTCGTGCAAATCAACCTCTACTCGATTCACTTTGAAAATTTGGTTTTTCGTAATTATTATAGACTCAGGCACATAATTAAATTTTAATTAGTAAATTACGGCCACTAGACTTACCGGCTCCAATTAAAATTTATTTGCCATTAATTCAGCTGCGAATGATTCTAAGCTTGCTCGAACTTTGGTGCCAGTCCCAAGCCTGTAGAGAGAAGGAGGGCGACACTAGTGGGGCGTGGTGGTGTAGGGGACATGTTCGTTGTCTTGCAGCCGCAGGGATGCAGGTTCAAATCCACTTCAAGCCGCCTCGTAAGGACCTTGGGCAAGTCCTTCGCTCGCAGTTGCTCAGCGCTTCGGCGTGAAACTCTGATTCAGTGTCCGCGCTGTAGTCGGGAGCGCTTCAGAGTAGATCATTGAAGGAGCGCTATAACAAGTGCACATACAAGTAAACAAACCAATCATCTTTGATATGACTCAGTGTCATTATAACAGCAGCAAAATTAATTGGACTTCAGCGCTTGTAATGATCACGTACATACTGCATAGTTATGGGGCTATGGGCACTTCATTAATTTAGATTATAATTTTTGCGAATTTAGTCCTCTGGGGTTGTCAGGCTACGTTTTCTCCTATTTTCTCTTTTTTTATATTTTACGGTTATGTTACTGTGGCAACGTGTGCCCAGTTAAACTGGACACGTGGTAGCGTTTGTGTCGTTGTCCTATAAATATGAATACCTATTATGTTTCTCATTCAGTCTTTTGTTACACTGTTTCGTGTTTCCTTATTTACACTGAAACCAATGGATATCTTCTATAGGTCTAATTATGTTTCCCGGGCAGCCCGGCCATGTTGTTGTGCCTTCTTATTGCACCTAAGATAAATAGGTCACCAGAACTATGCGGGACTCTGTCATGTATGGGTGAAGACTCTGCTCTCGAGAAGCTATAGGCTATGCCTACCACTGTCTCTACGCAGTAACGTAACTAGGATTTTTCGTTGGGGGGGGGGGGGGGGTTAAGCCTTAAGCATGACGAGTGCGGTAGCATATTTAGCCGTAGTCATACAACGGCTTGACTTATTGGGGAGGGCTTCAGCTTCGTTTGGGGAGACTTAAGTCCCCCCCCCACCCAAGCCCAACGCTATAGTTACGTCCCTGTCTCTACGTGTGATACAATAGCATTTCAATTATCTCTTGATCAATAAATTATTGATTGATAAAAATAATTGCTCATTGTCAGTCATTGATTAAAACAATCAATCCTAATTTATTGTTTAATTTAAAATGCCGTGCATTTTCTTATTAAAATTGTGTCTTTCATGAATTATAACAATGCTTCCATGTCTGAATTTATCAGAAACATTTTGCTTGTCATACAAAATGTAGGCTAATAAAAGAATTAGGCCTACATAGCTTCATATTGGAGAGTGCGTGTTACATGTAGGCCAATGTATTAAATCTCTGAAAAAGGTTTGCGATTTTTTACCATCTTTAAAATAATTAGGACTATACATTTAAGTGCGTACAAAAATGTGTGACCTATAAACCAAAAGGAGTTTATATAGGCCTAGGTCGATAGACTGCTTTCAAAGCCATGCCGTTCATAAACTCGTCAGATTGTGCTGTTTATCGCACAGCCTTGTGTAATGCAATGGTTTTTCAATGTCCTGTTGCGAGGGGAGAATATAGCACAATGGAACAGCAGCTGCTGTTGCTCAAATAGTTACCTGTGGGCGTTAATGGAACATCTGCAGCAAAAACCAAACATGAGCAAATACTAACACAACTTTCGTTAAGGTTCTAAAATGGCTTCCGACATAATTTTATTTAGATAAGATTAGCTTATTTCGATTACACTAATCGTGTTATTTGGTTCATTGAAACATAAAACTTGTTTTCCTTTTTCCGTGACCCATTTATTCTAGTGCGTTCGGGTGAATCCTATGTAGGTCAGCTATCGACGAATTTGATTGGCTGACGGCGCGAGTGAGGCAGAATTGGGTCAGTCACACGCATGACTGTGTGTGCAGTTTGTTAAACTGCTTTGCCGTTTCGTAGTGCACGTTGCACAAGATAGATGGCAAGATTCTGCAGTTAATGTCACACAGTCTTTCCAGATGAAGTTTGTCCGAAGGCCGACTTCTGTCTTAAGCTTAGAAACTGGTTTTTTACAGTGGTTCTGCAGATAATAAAATTCCGAATTACGATAAAGTTGTAGAATGGCCAGAATAATACTTTAAGGTATCATGCGAATCAATCAATCGATCAATCAATCAATCATTTAGCCATTCAATCAATCAACTCGCTTATTAGATTACTAAGCTGATACAGACAGGTAACTTCAACTTAAGCGAAGGCGCTTAAATGTCATGCGAAATCTTCTACAGGAAAGATGACGGATGAATACCGTATGGTAAAAAAATACTTCGTCTATAAATGAACTAAAATTGATATTAATGGAATGATACTAGCGGTTCTGTCGACGGTGTTCATACAGATCAAAAAGGGGTCTGAAGAGGAGGAGGAGGAGGAGGAGAAGAAGAAAAGTGGAGGAGGAGTATGGAGAGGAAGGGAGGAAGAAGGAAGAGGAGAAGAAGAGGAGGGGACCTCAGGGGAGGAGAAGGAGGAGAAGAGGAGGGGAGGAGAAGGAGGAGAAGGAGAAAGTGTAGGAGGAGGAAGAGTATGGAGAGGAAGGGAGAAGGAGGAGGAGGAGGAGGAGGAGGAGGAGCAACCATGCGCGCACTCACCAACACACTGGCCTACGTCATCACTCGATCACCGACTCACTCACTCACTCGCTTGCACAGTCATACTTCACAAAAGAAATAATATATGAATAAAAATAGATATAAAAAGTAAAGTAAGGACATTCTTTATTACATCACATGCAAACACACAATGGAACATAAAACATCGTTAGCCTATACTACATCGAAGTAATAATTGGTAATAGAAAAACTTAAAAATACAAATTAATGAATACTTGAATAACTAAATAGCCTATACGATTAAAATTTATTCGCATATTTATAAAGGCTTACCCAAATTTATATACATATATATATAGCATATAGCATAGGCCTATATAATTGATGAATAAATAATGAATATAATGAACAAATAAAATAATGAATACATGAATAAATAAATAAATAAATAAATAATTGAAAATAAGTGAATAAACAGATGAATAAAAAAAGAAAAATGAATAAATAAGCAAATAGTCTAAAAGTGTTGGATGGCATATGAATAAAAAAATGAATAAATAACAAAAAATTAGATAAAAATGGTGGATGATAGTGTATGTGAGAGTTACCTCATCGACGTTCTCAATGATTGTTCGATCCACTATGGATGTGTCCCACTTGTTTCGAGGGCAGTCAGGCGAACCAGACGGATCGATGAAGCGGAACACCGTTTCCGGGTCAGCTTCTATCTCTCCCACCGTCTTGTAGCTGGAAGAAGGAAGCAGAATCATTTCGGAGGTTTACAACTTCTCATTTGCGGGTGGTAGGGGCGTGCGTGTGTGTGCACAGTGGAGGGGGGAACACCCGGTATTAGAGGGGTTAGAAAGGGTGAGAGAGTAGGTTAAGAACCTTTACTTTCTCTGGAGTCTGGACAATTCGTTCTTTAATAAGTTAATACGAGTCTTACGACTTATTATGTTATGTAGTATTGTCTTGTATCTTGTAATAACTAAAAATGCTAATTTATCCAGTTAAAACTTAGTTATTTAATGAGATTGAAGATCGCCAGCTTATTCATTCTTTTACACTCCAAATCTTGTAATTCTTTTTATTGTCTACATTACATGTAAATTATAATAGAACTTAAGATGATTACCGGTACTAGAACCTGCATTCTGGCAATTAACTATAAGACAATGCGCTTGTAACGAGTCCTTCTGAAAGTGGAGCTCTATAACAAATGCATGGTTACATTTTCAATGCAATGTAGACTTATCCGAATATTTATGTAGCCTAACGCTATTAACCTACATGGTTCCCTTGTATTCCGCTGATGGCTTCGACCAGACCGTCACGTCTTTCTACAAAATAAGACATGGCTCCCTCAGAGATAATAATTAATTATCGTCTCGAAATTGAATAGAAGAGTTATCCATAAACTATACTAGCACGAGAATTTCAAAACTTCAATAGGGTGGCGGGTTAGTGCAAGGTGGTGGGTGTTGATTTGGGTGTTGCTTGTGGTGGTGTTTGTCTGCAACAACATAACGTTCTGGTGTAAATGTTTATTGCTTACCTGAAAGAAAGTATAGCGAGTAGACGTAGAATTAATAACTGTTTAGCTATTATAAGAAGGTAGCGACATAAATAACTAATCAGCAAGTTGATTTAGAACTAAGCAATCATGTCGTAGCACGACAGCTCCACATGCAAGTTGGAATCATAGAAAAACAAACATATAGTATTTTAAACAAGCCTCCTTTTAAGAAAATTGTTAACAACGAAAACCTTAAGCGTCCTACGGTGACAATATTACTGCAAATAAGCAATATACCCCAAAACCTCGCCCGATAAGACAGCTGTAGATTAGCAAATCCTCTCTAAAGATAACCGTAAACAACCACAATCCCATGCCTCCTCCTAACAGAATAATTTGAAAGCAACCATGCTCCCCAAGCCTCCAGCAAATAAGACAACGGCAACCAACGAAGATCCCAAACGCCCTCCTAAGACAACTGCAAAGAAAGAAGAACCCCAAACCATCCTCCTAAGACAAACTATAAACAACCATTCTTCCCTCCCCCCCAAACCGCCTCCTAAGAGAACCGTAAACAACCATTTTCTTCTCAAACCTTTTCCACGCCCACACAGATTTAATTATACATTTCCAAACCATCACTCACCGTTTCCTTGACGACCTTCCAGTCATCCACCGGTTGTGCTCTGTAGCTTCGAATCTTCTCGACAAGATCAGCAGCAAGCTTCTTCCACTCCATCTTAAATGCAGTCTGAGTATGGATGTTTCACACCACACTCTGCTCGGCAAAAAATCCACCTAGCAAGCACGTGAGTTTTTATGCCCCTCCGGTATTGACCGACGGACAGACAAACAGACGAACAGACAGATAGACAGACAGACGGGCAGACAGTCAGTCCGAGTAGGCCGGTGAAAACTGATCTGAAAAATCATATTACATTAGATACAAGGCGCCTAGGGACATCTAGCGGCAGCGGTGGCTGGCCGTAACTACGGAAGCACACAGGGGATCTAATTGCACAGGCATCTATATTTTAATATGACTATTTTGTGTGCAATGTGCATAATGAGCGTCTGCAGCTAATGAGAACCTAATCATTGCCCGAACAGTTTCCTGCTTGTGATTACCTGTGTGTATGCGTGTATGTAGGTCCTTTAGTGGCTGTTTGTCTGTTTGTGTCCTTCGGCATATTTGTCTCTGTAGCTGTGTGCTTGTCTGTCTGTTTTTGCATGTGTGGTTGTCAGTCTAAATACGTGTGCATCTTAGAGGATATATGTATGGCATTGTATGTATACATGAATGCATGTATGCATCTAATAACGCAACCTTTGGCCTTCCGTAGTTGACATGACAATATTGCGTTATTAAAACGCATAAATATGATCTCACAACAGGCTACAGGGCTAAACTGGAGCTGCAGTGTAGCCTGTAGGCCGCATGCAGGCTGATGCAAAGATGCGTGCAGCAGCTTTCAGCTATCAATACATACATACATACATACATACATACATACATACATACATACATACATACATACATACATACATACATACATACAGACAGAGATACATACATACATACATACATACATACATACATACATACATACATACATACATACATACATACATACATACATACATACATACATACATACATACATACATACATACATACATACAGACAGACATACATACATACATACATACATACATACATACATACATACATACATACATACATACATACATACATACATACATACATACATACATACATACATACATACATACATACATACATACATACATACATACATACATACATACATACATACATACATACATACATACATACATACATACATACATACAGACAGACATACATACATACATACATACATACATACATACATACATACATACATACATACATACATACATACATACATACACACACACACACACACACACACACACACACATCCATGCATGCATGCATGCATGCATGCATGCATGCATGCATGCATACATACATACATACATACATACATACATACATACATACATACATACATACATACATACATACATACATACATACATACATACATACATACATACATACATACATACATACATACATACATACATACATACATACATACATACATACATACATACATACATACATACATACATACATACATACATACATTACTCGATTGCACAACAGAGTGCATAATTTATACGGACCATAAGCCGTCAATGATTATCGTCATTGTTATTAATCCTGTAAGCCTGCGAACAGAATTGCTTCCGCTATTGATCTCCGCCCATGGTTGTTGCACATAATAATTATTTGGACATGATCAATAGTTTTGCGGCAACGCTCATTAGCAGGTCGCTTTGGGCTCATTATTTTGATAAGTCATCATAAGTGGCCTAGCCCTAGATAATAATTATTGTTGTCAATTCTGCGCTATTTGAAAATGTCATGGATGTGTTAAAGAATTAATAATGATGATGATGATGATGATGATGATGATGATGATGATGATGATGATGATGATTATGGTGGTGGTGGTGGTGGTGATGATGATGATTATGACGACGATGATGATGATGATGATGATGATGATGATGATGATTATGTTGACGACGACTATGACGATGACGATGACAATGATGATGATCATGATGATAATGATGACCATGATGATGATATTGATAATGATAATGATGATAATGATGACCATGATGATGAGCATTACAATGATAATAATAATGATAATAATAATAATGATAATGAGATTTCGATGCAGCACTGTTCTAGGAAGTCACGCATACACATTGTTCATTGATGTCGTGTTTAGGGTCTACACGAAAGAACCGAAGGCCTACTATAATCGTATTGTCAATGTGATTAGGCCCTACGACGGGCCTACGTGGTCGCGCCGCGATGTAGTTTTTAGATTACCCTGTGGGGCTTTCTATTGCTCGGGTGTCTAGACCCATTCATTACGTGCCTCGGTCTTAAAAAAACGGCTCTGAGATACAATAGATGGCTCGCTTCTTTGCGATGGGAAATAATGTCTGAAGACAGACACCAGACACTTGTGTGCCGAAGTCTGAAGAAATTCATTCAACCCAGACCAATAATGTTGAGTCATGTGCATGAAAGCGTGTTGTCATTCGATCGAGTGTGGCATGTTATATGCTTGGCATGGCAGCAGCAGACTCGATGGTGGAAGGAAGGAAAGAAGGAGAGAAAGACGAAGAAAGCATATTGGATGAACATTGGACAGCACATAGTCATAGATGAAGACATAATGAGACTTTGATGCATCTTGAAAGGAGAAGCGGTGGACTTGAAAATAAACGAGAAATGGAGATCACCTATTCGCACGCATCGCTGTCAAGTGGATGGCGGTTGGAACTTGCAATGAGTTGTGTGGTGGGGTGATGACTAGGACGATGATGATGATGATGGTGATGATGATGACGATGATTATTATTATTATTATTATTATTATTATTATTATTATTATTATTATTATTATTATTATTATTAATATTATCATCATCATTATTATTATTATTATTATTATTATTATGACGACGATGACGACAGTGATGATGATGATGATGATGATGATTATGATGATGATGATGATGATGATGATGATAATAATAATAATTACTATTACCATTATTACGACGTCAATGATGATGAATATTGATAATGATGATAATGACACCAACGACGACGATGATAATTTTGCAATCGACAGTTCGATACTATACCGAATAAACTTAGTCGTTGTACGTACCATTGTTCGACAGAGAGCTCTCACTGGGCCACCTAGCGAACAACAAATAAATTAAACTTTCTGACGCATCTTACAACAAAATAATAAGATTTGAAATTTGACTGTTTGACAACATAGCTATGCAAAGCGTTGCTTTTAGAAAGCATGACCTAAAATATTCGCATTCCTTAAGAATTTATTTGATCAGTCTGGGTACAGAAATAACATCTTTCTAGAGTCATCATCCATATATTATTTCTTTGTATCATGGTGGAAAATAGTTGTGCCTAATGGAAGGCTAGCCAGGTCCTATCTGTCTTTTTCTGCCCTTCAGTCATTTGGCTTCTTCAAATATTTACAATGCCCGTACAGTTGTGCATATTGATTACCTTGGCATGTAGTTGACTTAAATCCCTCTTACCCTGAATGCTTCTTGCATTTGTATTTTGTAAGAAACTTGCTAATCGAACTTTATTAGCAAAAGGGAACCACCCATCGCCATGCAAATAAGCTCTATGTCCTTAACCACACCACAGTTGCCGTTTTGAATTGCCCTCCTCCTCTATCCAGGCTTGGGACTGGCACTATCAGAGTGCGAACGGTGGCGCAATTTTTTATAAGAGTTTCGAACAAGACAGTATTTCTATACTCAGATAGGCGACCTACGCAGGCTATAATTAAATATGCGTTCACTTTTGCATGCATACTTACATGCATATAATTATGTGTAGGCCTCTACCTATTTAGGTAGGCATATACTGTTATGATCCTATGCATACATTATATACAAGTTTCTGCCAGTATCGTTCCTTACTAAACTTAAAACTGTTCTTTTTGGGCGCGCTGGAGTCGGGAGCGCCTCTGAGTAGTTTTTTACTTGAAGGAGCGCTATATAAATGTCTGAATGAAGGAATGAATACATGCATAGCATATACATATGCGTACATTATGCCAGCGCAAATTGTTCTTACATGTACGTACATTCATATAAAGCCCAGAAGCAAAATCACCCAAGTGTGACCGAACCAGATCATGGCTTTAATACTTGGTCCATTGCACGCCGTTGATCTTTAACAGCCCTGCACATGATTTCATCCCCTTCTCAAGCCCACTCTTCACCAGACAACTGTCTAGACATTAATTTTTGGTACGGCCTTCTCTTATGTACATGCAGGACTGTAGGTGGCATTGCGGTGCCACCGTTCCTATGGCAACGACATGCGGTAGAAACTCATGCACTGCAATGAACTTTTGTATGAGAAGCCACTGTTTGCATGAGAGCAAAACATAATAATAATTATTGTCCAATAAAAATAATAATTATAACAATGATAATAAGCCTACTAATACTACTAAATACTACTACTACTAATAATAAGAATAATAATAATTATACTACTGCTACTGCTACTTCTACTGCTGCTACTAGGCCTACTACTATTACTACTAACGAAGTACCTCAGGGCAAAAAATAGGCCTAATAATAATACTAGCAGTAATAATAGCAGTAACAATGACAATAATATTAATAATAATTGGCTACTATTAATGTTAATAATAACCACAATAATATTGTTATCATTATTACTATTTATGGCCTATTTACCTATTACCATTTATATTTTTTTATTTTTGTATTTTTGTATTTAAACAAATTAAAGCGCCCCTTCAAAATTCCCACTCTGAGGCGCAACCTGTGTTGATCTAAATGAATATATTTTAAAGCCATCCGACTTTCCATCGAAAAGTTTGCCTGGCAATCAGAGTGCAGTCTATTACGAGCTGAGTGGTCCAATACTCTGCCCAGGTGTTTCTATGATTGGCTTGACTGTCAAACCACGGTGCTTAAAAAGCAGGTTGTGTGGAATGGCGAATGTCCATTCAAAACTGTTGAGATCAGTCGTTTGGTAATTGCGAAAATAGATGTCTCAAATTCTGAGCAACCGCCATAATAGCAAAAGATTCTAATGCTGACAAATATAAAATCACATAGCGCATTTTTAGTCTCTGAAACTGCAATCTACAAAATATGGCGTGAACGACATATTGACTTGTATTATAACTAGTAGCCTGCCACTACAATAACAGACACTACTGCTGTTGTTACTACTACTATCACTACTACTGCTGCTGCCGATACTACTACTACTATACTAGTAGTAGTGATACTATATACTACCACTACTAATACTAACGATTACTATTACTAGTTTTATCATCGTCATCATCATCATCATCATCATTTCTACTCTTTGTTACTATTAGTCTTAAAACTTACTGGTTTCCAGATTTATAACACCGTTGACACGGGAATATCGCACCCATGTGACCAGTGGCGTAGCTAGCTTTTCATGGGCCCGTGTGCAGAAGTTCCGTTTGGGCCCCTGATTGACCTTTTTAGACCGGTATTTTATGTTCATGCAATCAGCATGAGAATTGTAGAAAAATAACACGGCCGTGGGGTCAGACGTTGACTTATGTGGAGTTGGGCGTACGATGAGGACTTTACTGTGGCGTCCAAAGAATGACTGTATATTAAACCCACAACCCTCCGCAATTCTTACTCTGCCTGCAATCAATATCACTAAAACTAATCAACGACATTTTGCTATTAGACCTCACAGAATAAACATGAATGCAACGCGAATGAGACAGATAAACTAAAGTGCTATAGGCCTACCTTCGTCGAATCTGAAATCTATCACTTAGAATAATTATTATGCTTAACCCCTTTATTTGGTAGGCCTTCTAGTACAATGTCATGGCATCATAGAGTATATTTCTAGCATTATGTTCTGCAGAAATTGTCAATCATCTATCAATTCAGGTCCACCGTCCATGATTTGCAATGTGCACACCAAAAAGACACGATCATCAATATTTTTATTGTAGGCCTAGCCTGGCCTACCTAAAAATAAGTTTAGCAATATTCCATGCAAGTGCAAAAATAAAGGTAGGCCTAGGTCTTAATATACGTGATTCCCTACAGCCCTGTTCTACACGTGCTCAATTTTGCGTCTCCCAAATTGTGGGGTGAGAGCTGAGAGAAGTTGAGAGCAGTGTGAGGATTGGAGTTTGGTTGTGAAACAGTGACAAGGAGACTTAACTGAGCTTACCACCTCAAACCCCGACAATTCTCACCCTGGTTGAGGGAGATGTCAGTTCACTACCATTACCATATCCAGCAAAATGACCGGAATATAGGCTACGATTCGAGCATGACTGTGACAAGTATAAGATTTCTGCGGCGCACCGTTTAATTACAACATATAAATGTGACAGATAGACGAACATAATTATCACACCTATCCTAGATAGCATAGGCACCAATGCCACTTGCATAGGAAAGCGAATAAGCGAAATAAGAATCTTACGCGTTTCTTGTTCTCAAATTAAAACGACGTTAGACCTTTTTTCATGACTCGAGACAAAAGCACAAGTTAAAAGGAGTTCAGTATATAGGGCCTACAATTTTTCCTATGTCACTGCGCCAGTAAAGTAAAAGCTTAACAAAGTAATGTAATTGTGTTCACACAAACTACATTTCTGACAAAATAATGGGAATGACTAATTGGGTTCGATTAATAATAAAAAAAAATATTTAGCAATCTCTGTGGGCCCCTGGAGGTCGTGGGCCCGTGTGCTTTGCACACATTGCACACATGGTAGCTACGCCACTGCATGTGACCTAGAACATTATATTGACGAGTGCGCGAAAGCTATTGCGTAACCCACTTTCTAGCAACCGTGGTAAACTGGCCATGGAATACGTCTTACTACAGGTTTTTGGCTAATGTAGCCTATGTGTACAGACAAGACAGTGTTATCAAGAACGAATTAAGATAACATCAATTGCACGCTGTTCTTTCTTGGGCATTTGTTAATATCGGTTGCTTTAAAGGCCTACCAGTTTAGGCTACAGCCTTTAAATACAAGTTATTGATAATACTGGTTTCAGTTATTGCCAAAACGCTTTCAGTCATTGCGAAACCATTTTCAGTTACATGTATTGCGAAACCATTTTCAGTTATTGCGAAACCATTTCCAGTTATTGCGAAACCATTTCCAGTTATTGCGAAACCATTTTCAGTCATTGCGAAACCATTTTCAGTTATTGCGAAACCAGTTTCAGTTATTGCTGAAGCGGTTTCTGTTTGTTTCTCTTTTGAAAGAAAGTTGTTGGAACTTGTTACTCGCGAATTCAAGAATCCAACGATGCAGCGAGTAACCAGTGTTAACTATTCTTACTATGACAAAAGGTAGGTTTATTAATCATTATATAATTATTATATCGATAGTTATAACTACTCTTACATGTACAATAATGTACATGCATGCAGACGTATCTACATGAGCTCTCTCGATATACTTTGGATGCGCAAGGACGTCATGCTCTCAGCAGCTCCTCCACACAGGCTGAGCTCCTCATTCCCCTGTATCCCAGGACTGATAGAGTGTTGCAGGACGGTCATGGACGGCGTCCTGGCACTTATTTTCAAATCTCTATGCCGTCCTGCCACTTATTTGGCCAGCACGCCTGAAAATGTATGGGGGCGTCCTGGCACTTCTTTTGGAAATATAAGGGGCGTCCTGGGACTTCTTTTTTTACACTTTTAGCTCCGCTCTATCCTACACCGCGAACTGCTCTTTGACAGTCCCTGCATGCTTTCTCTGTTGTTGGCCCAATGGTGTGCACCATGGATTGGTCTCTAAATGACTGTACGCCTTATAATACCTTGGGATTACTCAGATTCGTTTTATTGTAGGCCTATACCCTTAAAACCGTCCTATCTGCTGGGGTGGGGTCGAAAGCGCTCCTGCATGCGACTGAATAGTAACATCTAAGGGATACTACATAAATTTCAGTAATAGATGAATTAATGCAGATATAGCCTATGATTATATACTTGTGACAAATGCACTTTAAGTTAAACTGCTGCATATTATTTAATCACAACTGGGCAGATAATAATTGTAAGCAAAATTAATGTCTCAATACAGGTGCTTTGACTGCATAGTTCCCTCTCCATGGATTCGATTTCTTCCCCTGTCAGTTCCCTCTCCACCTTTCTCTCTGGTAGTCTGTCTTTTTCCGTATCTTTCTCTCGCCTCAAATCAACTGCCTTTTCCACAGGGGTCGATCGCACTGGGGGCGCTTCTGAAAGGCGATTGATGATAGAAGCGCTCTATAAATGGCGCATGCAATACCATGCAATAAACAAAGAACTAAATATAATAATTAAAAATGCATAATTTTCTTCTGAAGCATACGTATATATGGTGCTTACATGTACGTGAGTATAGGTATGAAAATATCGGTCCTTTAATAAACAGAGTCCATATTATGAGGGTTCTATATCAAATGCATGTTATCACGGTCGATCCTTATATATTGACCATTGATATTATGTCCACGGACAGTGCATGAATGCATCGAGTCCCTTCATATATCGCATTTTATGAGTCAATAACGCGTGGCGCTAAATAAGCCCATTCAATTGACCTCTGTGTTCTGTAGCGGTCAGTCGAAGACTGTCCAGCCAACGAAGAAAGGTCCATCTAAGCAGGTCAGCTCCGTTCAGCCGTCAAAACTGACCTATGGCCAGCAGCAGCTGGACAAGCTGGACATCGTTAATAGGGACAGGAACTGGATTGAGAATGTCAGCAAGGAGAAGGCCATCACTCGGACATGGTCAGTATTGTGAAGATGTCTTTGGAACTGCAATTGTAACGGCATGGCTGTGTTACGGCGCCATAGAAATCGTCATTGTTATTATTATTAACTGGATATTGTCAGCATTTTGTAAGCGTGTGCCTGAAACTGGACATGCAATTGTTTTAATAAACAATATATATGTACTTACTAACTTACTTGCTGATCTTTGGGATGTTCGTATAGGTAGGATTATAGTTTGGGTTTTTGAGCGCCATCCGGTGACTCCGTGTACGTTAGAGGTTACTATTCAGACGGAATGAATGAATGAATGAATGAATGAATGAACGAGTGGTTGAATTAATGAATGAATGAATGAATGGACGAATAAATGAATGAATGAATGAACATAATATGTTCATTCATTCATATTAATAATAATATAATGAGTATGATATTATTCATATTTTTCATATTATGAATAAATGAATGAGCGAACGAATGAATGTATGAATGAATGAATGACCGGAATGAGTGAGTGAATCAGTGAATGAATAAATGATTGAACAAATGAATGAACGAACGAATTAATGAACGAATGAACTGACTTCCTTAATTGCATGTCTGTCTATAATTATGTGGAAAATTCAGCGCGCGATTCTTGGTAATTTTCAGGCAGAAAAACTGGTCGTTCTTGGCCGACTACGATCCGAAGGTAGGCACCTCAACACCTCCGAACTTACAGTTCCTTTGGCCCACGCACGTCCCTAGTCTCCTCCACCACTACCCCCACCCCAACACCACCCCACCCACACTACTGCAACCAACACCACTACCCACATCACCACCAACACCGCCGACGCCCCCACCTCCACCATGTGCACAGCCACATAAGTTATTCATTAACACTGCCACTTCGTACATTGTATATTATCATGACAGCTGACGATGACCTCTGTCAAGTTACAGTACAATAACTGAGTTGATTTGATTGATTTGCTCTTCACAGAGATCAAAATTAGATTTCAAACTCTGTGAGACCACAAAGGTTGCAGTCGTGTCATGTGATTTGTTATTGGGCGTTATACAATCATTATTATTGTCAACAACATCATAAAAATGATTAATATTAGCAAAATAGTATTGTATTGGTAGTAGTAGCAGTAATGCAGCATGGTGCCGATAGTTGTAGTAGTGGTAATAGTAGGCCATACTGTAGTAGCAATGGTGATGGAATAGTAGCAGTAGTGATGGTTGTAGTAGCAGTATTAGTGACTTAGTGATATAATTGATGTAGCAGCAGCGGTGAGAGAGAGAGACAGACAGACAGACAGACAGGCAGGCAGTCAGAGCGAGACAGACAGAGACAGAGACAGAGAGACAGAAAGGGAGGGAGCGAGAAAGGCAGTCACAATATATGATCAAGAGACCTTATTAAATGAATAAGAGTCGATCAGGACACTCTAAACCGCAGCTAAGTAACAACACATGTAGCACTCTTTCGAAAGAAACCGTTGGACGCTGACCTGGGACACCCTCAATAGATATCCGAAATAACATGGCGTTTTGATAGGACAAAATACATCTAAATGTAGGCTAAATATTTTTCTATGGGAACCGTATGACCTAGACCCTGTTAATTATTCAGTGATTTTATCTGGTGAGATTTATGACTTCCGTTGCTCGTTTAAGTAGGTGCCCCACCATTGAAGAAGGTCCCGTGTCCGGACATTGTTTCAGCTGAGATTAAAATCCCTTAAAAATAATGCACCGTCGGCAGGAGGCAATTCCTGGCAAACCGGTGTATGCACACACGCATTCGCATGGGACGTAGGCTATACCGTAACCATGCTTGCCAGTATTTAATCTGTGGGGACAGTGTGTCCACAGTTTCAGGCAAAACAATACAGTGAATTATGTCCGTATTCCTAAAGGCAGCTTGTACAATGTACAGTTAAGGACATCGTTCATATGGTAAGAGCAGATGTGCTATATGATAAGGGGTGAATTCTTAGATGATTGGCGATTCGAGCACCTTGTAAGCTTGCATGTGTAACATGTTTGATTTTACGTGTTTGTTTGTGTGTTCATGTTCATTTGTGCATTTATGGGCAATCCTGTCAACGGCGGTTTTAAATTATTTCACACTCAAATTCAGATATGTTCGCCGATGACTTTACTTTGTGATGTGGTGGTGGTGGTAATGGTGGTGGTATCACCTCCACCACCACCCCCAACACCACCATTACCATCACCACCACACCCACCACCACCACCACCACACCCACCACCACCATTACCACCACCACCATTACCACCACTACCACATCACAAAGTAGAGTCATCGGCGAACATATCTGAATTTGAGTGTGAAATAATTTAAAACCGCCGTTGACAGGATTGCCCATTTATGTATATATGTGCGTATCCACTTGCATGTGTACACACACACACACACACACACACGAATGTGTATGTATGCATGTATGCATCAGTATATGCAAAATTATTTACACTTAGGTCCTACACCTATGCTTAAACAGTTTTGGATTTAGGCTTAAGCTTATTTATGAATAAGCAATATAGCCAGTCGTAACACGAATTTCACCATATATTTAACAAACAGTGATTTAGTACTGCATAAGCCAAATTATTAGAAACATTATGTATAACTAGATATTATAAAGTTAAAAATCGGCTATTAAAAGTAATACTGTGTTATAAATGCTTAAAAAGTAGCAGATAGTATAAGCGGAGTGGCCAACGAGCACGAAATGACTGAATTGTAAAATCAAACAATCTTCAAATGCTGAGAAGAAATTGCATATTATTAGTGACATTAACGTTACGCATAAAATTAATAAAATGTAGTGATAAAACACAAAAATGACAACCTCGAATATCACAACTTAAAATCAAAATTGTCTCTGCAGAAAGATAAATTGTCATTTAAAACACACAATCGACAATAAGCAAACACCGCAAACGCACAATTCATATTCAAATTTGGCCTCGACAACATAATATTCACATTTATTTAGACTTTCTCAATACCCATCGGCCGAAATAGGCCTAGGCTACACTTTTAATGTTTCCAAATTATTGAACCATCTAGTTACCAAGAATACAAAATGGTGGCCGAAAACAACGCCATATTTGTTTTTAGTAAATTGACTGCAGACTATGTATTAACCGGTTGTCAAGAGTAAGCTCTTCCGAGTGACGTGTTTAATATTCGAAAGCGTCTCTGTGCCGTCATCAAATGCTTTGCGACACTTATCACAAGATGGCGTGAAGATTATCAGGCAACAGATGGAAATAAAGGCGAATACGACGTGTTATCTTACAAAGAAACATCGATGAAAGGCAAGATGAAACGATTAAACCCAACAGCAACTCACACTGACAACACTGCACACATATTTAGGCAATTTCTGCAGGAAATTCTCAAAGATTTCACATCAACAAGTTCGATTTCGCTTTCGTTGAAAGAGGGTAGGTTCAAATTCTTCATGTAGGTTAAATGTGAAAGTAACCTCTCAGGCTCTATAAGTTAGTTTAGTGATGGTATTAATTATCAGCCAAAAGTTTCTTTCAAATGCCTTCACGCAAAATTATATTGTCGGATCATTACTTTAAATTCTGACCTAAATGGAAGACTGATCCAGGAGGATGGTTCAATAAATATATTATAACATCCCTATCACTTCAGGTTGAATACTGCCATGTTGAATCCAGGCATGGCGCAATTTATCCGCCTATACCATGAATTCAGCAATCAATATTCTGCTGGTTTGGTGCAATAGCCTAATTATAATGTATGGTGTCATTCATAATTTTGCCATCAGTGATTGATTGAGCAACATGCATTCAATGTGAATTTGGATTGAACTAAACACTGTGGAAGACTCGAACCTCTAAACCCAAACGTTTGAAACTAATATAGCCTAAATATGCTTGTAATGTCATGTAGGCCTAATAAACTCCAAAATATCCACACACCACATAGGTTGCGTCCTGGGCTTCCCAGACTGTGCATTATGGGAATTTGGGGCTATGGTTTCTAATAATCGCGTAGTCGTCGTTTTTGTGCGACCGTTAACGACGGATTAATTTTTAAGGCATTATTATTAATATTATTATTATTATTTATATCATTATTATTATTATAATTAATTTATCATAGTCCTCCAGAAATGTTGCTGCCAATTTTGCTTTCAATGCTTTGCTGAATTTGAACAATAATATTCGTCCGAATCCTTCACCCTGCCAACCAGAGACGCGAGACAAGTTTAGAACTATGCACGGATAAACGGCAAAACTTTACGAACACCAATTCAATACGACGACTTGACCGCGGCCTTGGGCTACTTGCGTATGTAGTACGTTGGGCTGGATTTGGGCTACGATTTCAAGGCGGCTTCGATGTTTTCCCGGTTGTTATCGATCCACTGCTCGAAGGGTGAGATGGCCGGGTTGAGCTTCCGGGTCATTTCGATGTCACGTTCGCACTTGCCACTCCGGTACAGTTCGAACATGTTGGCCCATTCCACCGCTCCGGGAATCTCTAGCTTGGCAAAATCCTCCAGAGTTATCTGTAACAAGAACGTGATGCATCCTTGAGTTGACATGGTGCCTGAACGGTTAATATGGTCCTTCTGTAAGTTCTGTTCGCTTTGATTACTTAGGTTCAATTCCCAGGTTATTCTTTCAAAGTCAACTATTACGCGTTGAATACAGAATAGGTATTATTGCAGTAGTACATTAGATGTCAACAAATAATTTGTAGGCTACTAGATAAACAAGATAGGCTACTTCTCCTGTTGTTCAAATATAAATAAATGTGCTCGCGCGTGCACAAACACGTGCGCATAGTATATAAGTAGGCACTTCTCCTGTTGTTCAAATATAAATAAATGTGCTCGCGCGTGCACAAACACGTGCACATAGTAGCCTATATAAGTAGGCAGCAGTAGGCTACATGAAATATAAAATAATACCAAATACATAGTCTAAAAATATAAGAATAGACAAATCAATATAATAATATTAATAACTTAATAATAATAACAACAATAATACAAACAATATTCTATGTGTAATATTATATTATTAATTTATTATGAGAAGATAAATGATACTAATAAAGTTCTATAAATATAGTGTAATAAAAAGTAAACAGTAGGCATATAAATAGATTGTAGGCCAATACGGATGCGACTTCATTACATAACTAATAATTATAATTGGGTCTAACTACAACATGTCTTCTCAGCAATTTAAAACTGTTTAGGTCATATCAAAAGTTTAGGAGCAACAATAGATGCTCACTTTGTGTTGCAAATTGTGATTGTAAACCGACATTTAGATATCACATTTAACAAAGACGTTGTAATCATGACCTGCAGTGGTAGGCTGCATCCAAGATTTTAGGCAAAAGAAAACTTGGGCCTGGCTACAATGAAACTGGAGTCTGTAGTTACATTACAAAGCAAAAATCGCCATTGCCGGTCACTAACCCGGCTTGTGCTGCTTAAGTCACAATGCATGCCAGTGTCTCATGCACAGCAGAAGTACTAACGGAAGTGGTTCCTGTTACTCACTGTTCCAGCGACGAACTTCTTGTCATCGAAGGCCTTGGACAGTATGGCAGCATACTCCTCCACTTTGAACCGCTGTGAACTCAAGCCAAGAGTCTGACCGATGAAGTCTGAACCTTTCGTGAAGATCTGATGGATGCATTCTCCTGTCTCTGCAGCACAGATCATGTCGAACGCCTCATCTCCCATCGGAATGTCTACAACAACAACAACAACAACAATAATAATAATAATATTATTGTGGTAAACAATAACGATTTCACATTTTCAATATCACTCACTGACTTACTAACTGACTCAATAACTACATCGTAAGTCATTCAACCACTGTTCACTAAATCAATCACACAATCAATCACACAATTGTTAGTCACAAATGACTGAGTGATTGATCAATACGTTGTTTTTATCTCTGATAAGCAATCATTGTTAATTATCGACTTCTAATCTATTTTGCATTGATCTCTGAATGAAGCGTGAAATGCTAGTTTGTTCTAAAGATTTAAAATCCATCAACTACTCTGTCGTTATATTAATAAAATAATATTTTATTGCATTTATCTAATCACAATAATAATTACCTATGACATATTCTCCATTCTCGTTCTTCTTCGGCTTCATGATCTCGTGGTTGACGAGATTCTCGTAGTAAGCTGCGAACCTGACGATTGTGGAAGGCACATCTGTGTTGCAAAAGAAGCATAGTAATAGAATTGGCAGTGGTAGAAGCAGTGGCAGCGATAGTGGTAGAGGTAGTGTTGGTGCTAGTGATAGCAGTAGCAGTATCTGTTGCTTTTGTTGCTGCCATTGTTGTTATTGGTTGTAGCAGTATACAGCAGTCGTAGCAACTGCAGTACCAATTTCACTTTGTCCGCACAGTGCAAAAACAAAAGTCCTTATCGTCACCCTCCTCCTTCATCTACAGCTTGGGACTGGCACTGTCAGAGTATGAACAGTGGCGGAGTTCAAACGAAACCTAGAGACACGCGTACAATGTACATGATTCCGCCCTTCAACAGGTGCTTGGTTTGCAGAGGTTTACAACATACATGGTCTTTAATTAATGCACACCTTGTTTTTAGACCAGCGTTGCATAACGTAAAAATTTATTTACAATAATTTGTCTTACTTTGTTCGTTAACGTATTTCTCAATTGTTGCCTTCGCGTCGAATGGTTTGCATTCCTTGCTGATGACGTCTTTTGCACTTTCGGCACCGCTGAAGATAAGGTGCTGCACTTTGCATTCCGCTGCGACGTCCACTGCGTTCTTGCCCTGATGCAGATGGGGTAACCTCAGAAGTCAGTGGTTAGAAAAGAAGAGAGAGAGAGAGAGACAGACAGACAGACAGACAGACAGACAGACAGACAGACACAGACACAGACAGACAGACAGACAGACAGACAGAAATACAGTCATGTAAAGATAGAGTGAGCGTGAATGAATGAATGAATGAATGAATGAAAGAAACAATGATCGAACGAAAGAATGAATGAAAAAATTAAGAATGGAAGATTGCATGAATTAATGAACGAATGAACGCATGAACGTAAGAACAAATAAATGAAAGAGCGAGCGAAAGAACGAAAGAACAAATGAATGGATCAATCAATCAATCAATCAATCAATTAACCAATCAATGACATATGCATGACCATTAGACTGACTATACAGTCTGGCCTCAATAATTATTTCCAATACCTGAAGTATTTCTTTTTCGGCGTCATTTGGATCTGGGCTGGAGGTGACTAGGAACACCCCGAATGCTCCTTCTAGAACTTTCTTCAGACTTTCCTTATCCTCCAAGTCAGCCACGACAACTTCCACTCCTGAAACGAGGAGTGGCACAATCACTTTACGAAAACCACGTCCCACCCCGCCCCATGCTTCCATCATAGTTGCACCCTCCATCCTCTAGCTCATCTAGCATCTCACCATTTTCACTGCATCCCCATAACTCACACCAGCATCAGCATCAGCAGCAGCAGCAGCAGCAGCAGCAGCAGCAGCAGCAATACCTCATCTGAATATGCGTCGGATGCAATCAACCGAAACGAGAGCACTTGCTTCAATTGCTGTCTGTCTGTATGTATGTGTGTCTGTGTGTCTGTGTGTCTGTCTGTCTGCATGTCTGTCTGTCTGCATGTATGTCTGCATGTCTGTCTGTCTGTATGTCTGAATGTTAGTCTGTCTGTCTGTCTTTCTGCTTGACTGTCTGTCAGTATGTCTGTATGTCTGTCTGTCTGTCTGCCTGTCTGTCTCGACCAATTCCCGCGCTGATCGTTGCAAATACCAATAACGCATGGCTACATGGACATTACATTTGCAATGACATCAATATCTACTCCCATCATCAGTGTACATTGGACAATCCCATATTATAAGCACACACTATACGCAGATATGCATATAAAAAGCATAAAAACTGCATTATATATACATACAGAATAACACATATGCACATAGGCAAGTACATGCATTATACTTTTCGCATAATATACAATGTAGGCTATATATAGTCTGTATTATATAATTGATACAATTGTATGCATATATGCATATTTGCATAAATGCATATAATTATATGATACATACATGCATATACACATACATACGCACATTATTACGGTACGTATACATACATACATGCATACATGCATACATACATTCATACATACATACATACATTCATACATACATACATACATACATACATACATGCATGCATGCATGCATGCATGCATGCATGCATGCATGCATACGTACGTACGTACATACATACATACATACATACATACATACATACATACATACATACATACATACATACATACATACATACATACATACATACATACATACATACATACATACATACATACATACATACATACATACATACATACATTCATACATAAATACATACATAGATACATTCATACATACATACATACATACATACATACATACATACATACATACATGCATGCATGCATGCATGCGTGCGTGCGTGCGTGCGTGCGTACGTACGTACGTACGTACATACATACATACATACATACATACATACATACATACATACATACATACATACATACATACATGCATGCATGCATGCATGCATGCATGCATGCATGCATGCATGCATACATACATACATACATACATACATACATACATACATACATACATACATACATACATACATACATACATACATACATACATACATACATACATACATACATACATACATACATACATACATACATACATACATACATACATACATACATACATACATACATACATACATACATACATACATACATACATACATACATACATACATACATACATACATACATACATACATACATACATACATACATACATGTACATAGTATGTCTGAAATAACGGAAAATATCATGTGCATACATTTCTAGAAATGAACGGCCTGCACATACCGTTTGTATTTACTGAAGAATATCATACTGCATGCTGCATTCATATGATACGGATTCCAACGCAATCCGATATATTGTAATAATAATAATAACAACAATAATGGTCGGGATATAACATTGCACCGCTGTCTATTATCCGTCCGTCCGAATAACACTGATAGCATCGTGATGGATTTGTGGAATTTTTGTGGAATTTCGAAGCGAGGTGGGTGATGTTATTTCACGGCATGGCATGCTATACTGTTGGTGTGAATGCTAGCGACATCTCGCATCTGATAAACGTACTGTCGACCGGATGCTATAGGTATCGCCAGTCAATGCAGAGTATATATATATGTATATTTATATATACATATAAATATATACTCTATATATTATATATATCAAATGGTCGGTGTATTGGTTGAGCAAATACATCGGTATTAGAACAATTCGTTTGCACTTGTCGGAGTCGATATGAAAGCGAACACGAGATGTTGAACAAACAGACGATGGTGTCAAGGGTTCGATTCCCGCTCTGCTAAATCAATCAGATAAGCACCAATTAAGTGCTTGATCGAGTGTCAATGATTTGTGAACTGATGACGTCACGTCGGCCAGGGCAAATACAATACAATGCAATATATTGTAATGTTAATACAGTACAATACCGCACAGTACATTACGTTACAATACAGTACATCAAAATACATCACAATGAAGTACAATGCATTACAATAAAATGCAATACATGTACATTACGATAAGTACAATGCAATATATTACGATACAATACATTTAAAATACATTACAATAAAGCACAGTAGGCCTACAATACACTTATATTACAATTCAAAACGGAACAATATATATATTACACAAACAATATAATTCAGTACAATGCAGTGCGCTACAATGCAGTACAGCACAGCACAGTGCAAAACAGTAAAACACGATACAGTACAATACAGTGGGCCTACTGTACATCACAATGGCGATAATCAATCGGAGCATTGGAAGTGCGATATTCCTCGGTTGCACCAAACGTGCTGGGGGCTGGGAGGTCTTTACGCTTAGGACATAAACTGGACGGGTAGGCCCTATTCAGTATTTGATATCATAGCGATTCGCGAAAAATATTAATGCAATCGACCTGAGTGGGGTTGTGTTGTTCATCATCACCATTACATGTATGACGATGATGATTAAAATTATGGTGGACAATGACAACGATTGTGACTACGACAAAATGATGATGACGATCGACGACTGCTTGACTTTCTCGCATTGCCATCATCACGACAATGATTATGATAAACTTTGAAGATGGTGCTCGAGATGGTGATGCTATTGATGACGATGATGATGAAGATAATGGTGACGACAGTCGATGATGATTATGACGACAATAATAAGACGACAACGAACGCGATGCTTACGACGACTAACGACTACTGATTTTGATTAGTTCAGCGCTTGGCTTGTTAAGTTCGCACATCGAAATTCTTGTTGTTTCAAACGGTAGGCCTACATCACAAAGTGCGCATAAATTTTCGGGACATAGTCTACAAGAAGTTGTCAACAGTTGTCAGGTCGAGTCGGTAGCGAAAGTCCGAAAGACCGACAGTCTGACAGTGCACGTGTGATGGTTAGTTAGGTGTCAGTTGGTGGTAGATTGACAAATGAAGCAGATGTGGTTTGACGAGTGAAGCAGTCGCGGCAGCAGTGATAATGGTAATTATCTTATGAAGGAAAGAACACACATGGCGATGCATTCTACGAAAGTGGTCTCCTTTTATGGTCTCTGTCTTCGTATCTCGCTTTCATCTCTGTCTCTGTTTGTCTGTCTCTCGCTGTCTCTGTCTGTCTGTCTGTCTCTGTCTCTGTGTGTATACATATGTGCGTCACTGTGTGTCTCTCTGTCTGTCTGCGTCTGTTACTCTTTGTGCCTCTAGCTTTCTGTGTTTTTGACTTGTCCTCTTTTAATGCCTACCCCATGCATTTGTCTGCCTCTGCTTCTGTCTATATCTCGTTCTGTCTGTCTGTCTGTCTGTCTGTCTGTCTGTCTGTCTGTCTGTCTGTCTGTCTGTCTGTCTGTCTGTGTATCTGTCTGTGTATCTGTCTCTCTATGTTTGCACGTTCTATGTCAAAATCTGCTTGTTGTTTCACTCATCTACCTGTGTATGTATGAACATGTATGTATGTATGTATGTATGTATGTATGTATGTATGTATGTATGTATGTATGTATGTATGTATGTATGTATGTATGTATGTATGTATGTATGTATGTATGTATGTATGTATGTATGTATGTATGTATGTATGTATGTATGTATGTATGTATGTATGTATGTATGTATGTATGTATGTATGTATGTATGTATGTATGTATGTATGTATGTATGTATGTATGTATGTATGTATGTATGTATGTATGTATGTATGTATGTATGTATGTATGTATGTATGTATGTATGTATGTATGTATGTATGTATGTATGTATGTATGTTAGAGTGGTTGTTAAAAATGAAAGTTGGATACTACTGTTCTCCAAGTTTCCTTTTGGTGCCATTCCCTCCAAAAACATCACACAAAAAGTTGTATGAGAAAATATTAATATTTAGGACTTGCACAACACCATCAAAGTTTTGCCATGTATCAAAGAAGCGAAAACTCGAACAGTAAGCATAATACTGTAGTCAACCATGTGTCTTCAGACCAGAATTCATTACAATGCAACTATATGATTGCATTCATGATTACTAATGATTACACTGTTTGATTATTAAAATTTCAATTATTATTACTGCTGCCGAGGTATTTTATCAATGTCAATGCGACTTTGAAGGTTTCACGACTCTCTCCTTTGTTCGTGCCGAGAACGAGTTGCTTTGCTCTTCTACAACGTCTGATAGAAATTGTGTTTGCTATTAATTCATTGTACTTGAGGTATTGTTATTCCGAGTAGGAGTGACACCACGCTCAGCTAGATCACTGGTAACCTTTATGGATCTGCAGCTTGTCGAGCTCTTCATGCAGTCTTCATGCTTTATCCAACCACTTAATTGGATCGTGTTCCAGAAGTGCATCTAGTAGTTTCGAGATGCAGAACAGGCCACGAGTTGAATTTGACACAAAATGATGTCAGCCTAGTCTTTTTGTGAATGGTTTGGAGAAGAGTTGTGGTATGCATTATGAGAGTTCCTCAGAACCTTCTTTGCTCATTGCAACTGCTATGATAAACATCTGCTCTTCTAATGACACGTCATTGTGAAAGAAACTCAAGCCTAACAACAGCTTGGATGAATACCAGAGATTGCAATCAAATGTTGTCACCGACCTTCTGTGGATGCAAAGAGAAAGAACATAGGAGTACCAGATCGTCCCCAGGGGCAGTGGTTACTGATGGGATATGAAACCAATGGCGGTCATATGGATATGGAATCATGGATACATGTCCGAAACAGACTAATAATTATTTTCAGATGTTCCCACACATGTTTGTGATAAGATAATCAACATGATGACTCAAATCATTGGTGTAACCTAGTCTAAGAGGGTACTCGTCTTGAAATATAGCAACATCTTCAAGCAGTTAAATTGCTCTCGTCATCCATTTAGGCTACTGTTATGGAAGGGTTTGCAGTCGATGTTAGCTTCTTTTAGCCTTGCCGGTCTGCAGCTTCCAAACGTGCTCAGTCATTTGAGTTGGAACTTTTGTCATCGGTTTGACTTTGTTCAAAATGAGAAGAAGCTGCTCAGTAATCGGAGTGATACCGTACTGTCTCTGAGGTCAGGTTTTTCACATTTATGATGATGGAACAGTACTATGAGAGTGTACCTTTAATGCTGTATAATTATTAATTATGCTAATAATAATTTTCCACAGCGTTGTTTTTGAAACAAGTTGACCATTGAACAAGCACAGCATGTTCAAGTGGTGAAGATAAACATGTTTGCACAACATGTTGAACAGAAAATCAGAGCAAGTATAGCGTCGTTTGGAACACAAACAGTTTACATGGACCCTTTGCAATGATAATTGTTTTATGTATGAGATACTATTCAGCAAAATACAAAATAGGCCTAAAGTATACAAACATGTAAGACTATGTGTAGGCATAGTGTGTGCTATTATAGTGCATTGATGACTTAGATTGTAGCTAGCAAAAGATCATAACTGTGGATGGATCATCGTTCACAGGAATATTATTTCCTCAGTCTTATCAATTACCACTAAAATGCTCATAAAAATAAATAATTATCAATCACTGATGAAAAGAACATTGTATAATTTACTTCTCAGCTGTGCCTAAGTAAAAATCATCACGTATTTCTGTTAAAAAGCCATAATTTCACAAATCTTAAGTAAATAATACTTATACTCGAAATTACGACAATTATTTGTAAAATCCTAAACTTCAACGGCGTTGTGCAGTCCTAAATATTCTTAAATTCTCATAATTTGTTGGCTACATAAGTTTCAGACCAATTGGCACGGAATGGCGGGTTGGAGAAATGTGACATCTCAAGTTGAAAATTTCCTATTAGAGATGCAACCACCCTAATGTATGTATGTATGTATGTATGTATGTATGTATGCATGCATGCATGCCTGTCTGTCTGTCTGTCTGTCTGTCTGTCTGTCTGTCTGTCTGTCTGTCTGTCTGTCTGTCTGTCTGTCTGTCTGTCTGTCTGTCTGTCTTTCCGTTTGTCAATCAATGGCGATAGATATGTGATTCTAAAGTACTAAAGTAGAGTATTCTCTCATTTCTAGAATTGACTTTCGTCGTTTCCTTTTCAAACAATCCATCAGCAAGTTAATCATTCAATCAATCAATCAATCAATTTATCGTTCAATCGTTCGGTCCATCAATCAGACAACCAGTCAGTCAATCAATAAATCCTGCCATCGCTAATCTATTTATCCGTCAACCTATTAATTCATGGTCAATCTTTACGATCATTCATTTCATCCATTAACCCATCAATCCTGGTGATCCATCCATCCATGCTTCAATCAAACAGACAAATTGTGATACCAAGAAAAATGCTATTTACAAAATTTAATATCGTGTCGTTGCAGAAGCTATTAATTAAGAATTCAAACTGAATGCCATACATTACTTGAAGCCTTGGCTTAACCGAATAGTAATTCTATTGATCGAATGGCTAATGATTGGTTTATTGATTGTTTTGTAAGACTGATTGATTGTCCCACTGGCTGATTGCAACGTGTGGTTGAGTGGGTACTGCAGGGTAGTCTACATGTAGGCCTATAGTTTGAAGAGTGCATGAGTTTGGTCTACTTAGTGAGTGAGCGAGTAAGCAAGGCTTAGCAAGCGAACGATTGAGCCACTGAGCCACCGAGTGTTTGAGTCACTAGAGACTATAATTGGCTGAAGCATCGATGATGATGAGTCATTGAAGTCGTTTATTGATTCATCAATAAATCACGAGCATGCCACGATAATTATTTCTCCAGCGTTTTTCCTGATATATGCTGCAGCCGCCAAAAGGACAATCCAACAAAGGGGTAGAACAATCCCAACTTGTGTAGTTACCCTGCTCCCCCTTTCACCCATTTCCAGTAATACATCAGAGGATGAAACTAGTTTTTGTAAGTTTAAATAGACCGTTTAACGCCGTGGCAGAACTTAGGAATAAATTAAACGTTATTTAAATTAGTGTTATTAAATTATTTATTTATTGAACGTCATTTGTTCGTTTTATTCTCTTTGTTGTGTAGCCTATACGGCATACGGACTAGAAAACAAATCAAATAAACTGAAGAAGAAAGAATACTTCTGACAGACAAAAAGGAAAATGAAGAAGTATAGCATGGTATCGTAGGCCTATTTAGAAAATGAATAAAGCGCCTCCCGTGGCGCAGATTATATATTCAAAGGCGCTTTCAAAACAGAAAAACGTCTTGATAGAGCGAAAGGATGCGGAGAAAAGCCAAAACATGATTAGCTCAGCTCGCAAAATAAGAGGAAACGTAATTCCATGTGGGGTGACCTATCACAGCAAATGCCCGGCTTTGAACTCATGAGGCACATCAAACAGGTAGCCTACACGTGTAGATCGTCATAAATAATAATTGTCATCAAAGAGAAACATGACAGCAGGCTGGATAAGGACAATGCGCTCGACATCGTTAGATTCGTTACATCCATCAACGTATCAGACAACAATCAAACGCCAAGTCTAAAACTAGAAAATTGGTGAAAGAAACTGAAATACAATAATAATATTCTTATTATTAGTAGGCCTATCTTTATAGACGTCGACGGCTATTAAAATTGTAGTCGCAAGATGGCGTAAGTCTTTGGATAAAAAAACGAAAATCGGTAACTTCTATTGCGCCTCAATTTTCCTATAGACATACCTTGTTCGGCGAGTTTTTTCGCCTTCTCGCTGTCTGCGTTCCGGGTCACCGCCCTCACCTTGAACTTTTCGTCGTCCTTCAGATACTTGACGACTGACCCGCCCTGAAGCCCCGTCGCCCCGAACACGACGATGATCTTCGGTGAATCGTCGGGGGCCCCGGCCTCGTTCGTCTGCCCCTCATCGGTCGCCGTCGCTCCCTCGCCCGCTGCCGCTGGTCCGTCAGCCGCTGCCTCCTCCTTCTTGCACTCCAGCTTTCCCTGTCTGCAGCCCATCGTGAATCGAACCTCAAACACTTGGAAGGCGAGAACAGTGGTTCTTCTAATATGACGACTGATCTTCTATATCGGTTGCGTTTTCCCAGGTCTTTTACGCCGCTGATGATTAGACCGGACCCTGGGAAGAAGAAGGCGAGACGAAGAACAAAGCTATAGAATTAAACAGAGATCTATCTTCTACCCTTCGTTTCTTCGTTCGTATTCTAATGAGTCGTCGTCGTTTTCTCAGTCTCTGTTCTCCTCTTCCTGATGCCTTTTTCCGACGGTCTCTCCTTCGACGCTTTGGCTTCCAGACGAGATGGACTCCTTAGAGGAGGAGACGCTGACTGCAGTGGTGGTGGCAGTGGTGGCAGCGGTGGCAGCGGTGGTGGTGGTGGTGAACACGCGTCAATGTCCAACGCAACAGCGGTCGAGACAGCGGCGGGCAGACGACTGAGTCGGGCGACCAACGATGGACGGACGGACGGACGGACGAACGGACGGGTGGGAGGGTGGGCGAGGGTGGGAGGATGGACGGTGAGTCGCCCGGACCAGACTGCGCAGCGCCTGCGACATTCATCGCTCGCCCATGCCTCCCTCTGGCCGTCTATCTCGATGTATCTGTCTTCGTCTGTCTGTGTATGGCTCGTTGTCCTCCAACCTCCTTCTCTCAGTTTGTCATTCCGTCTGTCTGTCCGATGTACAGCTGAGATGCATCACTCTAACGAGACGGCGGCAATAGGAGCTTCTGCATGGGCTATATAATGTATTCGCGTTTTTTGCAACTAGTATACGAATTGTGTTCGGTATGCATGTATGTATGTATGTATGTATGTATGTATGTATGTATGTATGTATGTATGTATGTATGTATGTATGTATGTATGTATGTATGTGTGTGTGTGTGTGTGTGTGTGTGTGTGTATGTATGTATGTATATATGTATGTATGTATGTATGTATGTATGTATGTATG
>OX243816.1:42296363-42508863 GCA_945859605.1 Lumbricus rubellus | reverse complement strand
CCATAAGCATCTTACCCTATAATTAATTCATTGAAATACGAGCATTACAGTTGCTGTCATGTGGTCGCTACATACAGATGAACGCTTACATTTACATTTCATTTCTTTATAGTTGATTCGGTTTATTTCTTTAATTAATTCGTTTATAATTATGTCAACGGATGCATAAGACATGGAATGTTTAAGGAAACTTCGACTGCGGAATTATTATTCCGCCAATATAATTATGTCGTTGAAATGCATGGACATGAGTCATATGACGTGGGATGACGAGGCGGTGTATACAACTAGCGGTGAACAGAGATAAATGGAGGAGCTGCATTTCCCGATGTACAGAATCGTACGAAAAAGACTGATGTTGAGGTCGCAGTTTCGATAGAGGTTGTTAAATAGCAGTGAAATAGCACGGATTTGATATGGCGCCGGTGACTAAGCTGGTCTCCCCAACGTGGCTTTTGCGGGCGCTGAGAAATTCTCGAAGATTTACATTACATTACATTACATAAGTCGCATGTCCAGCTTGCAGCCTATTCCGCTGCTTCGCAAGTAGTCACTGTCTAGCATACTAGAAGTAGGCTGCTACTGACGAATCAGTGACGATGCCACATTTATAATTGTTATAGTATAAGGGCAGTAAATTAACATTGTAATAATTAATTACTATTATAATTTTATAATAACCTAGTGCTTTGTGGTACATGATAAAGATCCTATAATTATGTCAGAGTTTCGATGCCGTCTGAGTTTGTTGAAGCGCGGGCAGGTACTGTGTGAGTCAACATTGTATTGAAATGCAGCTTCTTATGTAATGTGACGCAGTGTAATGTAAATCTTCGAGAATTTCTCAGCGCCCACAAAAGACGAGCCTATATAATACGAGCGCTATATAAAATCAAGTTCGCAATAGCCAAAACCTTCCTACTCGTTCCGGTGCCAGGTCAGAATCCAGTGAGTTCAAGTCGATGATGCCAATCCTATGTGGAATGCTGGAGCGCCTTTTCTCAATAGTCGCAGTTTATTTGTGTAAATTGGAACGACGAGAGAATGGTTATGGTCATGGTTATAAATAGGAAGCTCGTGTATAATGCAGCAGCAATGATTAATCAATCCAGTTTCGCCTCATGAATAATTCGCTCACGAACAAGTCCATCCACTATTTTAAAGAGGTCCATGCGTCCACTGCCCAGTACTGCTGCTGCTGCTGCTGCTGTCGGACTGCATGCAGTAAATTAGACGTCTTCTTCTTCTTCTTCTTGCGTCTGCTGCTACGCCTGACTCATGTGGTCAAGGCCGCCGCGCCAACTCATCCCAACATCCTTTCCATCCACCATTCCCTATCCACTCTCCCCCATGTCTACCGCTCCTTCCCTGGATGCTCATCGCTGTATTGTTAATAATGTCCGATGCATAACAGGGAGCGGTTTCCATCGACCGGTTGCATACATTGAATATCAATTATTATATACGACAATGCCCGTGACTATCGTACAGAAAAGGCGCTACAACATTCCGCATAGCGTCGGCAGCTGCTGCTATTGGAAGCTGCGTTTCAATACATGTTGACTCATAAAATAGCCTCAACAAAAAAACCATCACGACATGCATCTGTACCACACAACGTACACTTACACACTTACACTTACACACGCACCCACACACATGCACATGCACACACATCCACGCACACGTACGCACACACATGTGCAGTTGTACACACTCGCACACACAACTGCACTTGTACACACGTACGCACGCACACATGCAGACACACAGGGTATGCATTTGTATGTGGCCTATTTACGCATGAATTGATTAAATTCAGTCCAACACGTTCGGTAGAAGACAGTGTTCTCATCATGGACATTTAATTTGGACAAGTCATCGTGATTCATGAATATCGATGGCCGCTGTGGAGGTCGCGATGGACAGAGGACGATAGAAAAGCTGTGTTGCCCGATGTGCAGTTCTGCACGGAAAGGACTTTCAAGGTCCAAGTTTTGTTTGTTTGTATGTGCACTTGTTATAGCGCCCCTTCGATCTTTTTATCTACTCAGAGGCGCTCCCGAATGCAGCTTAATCCACATCTTGCTGTTGGAAGTTTGGAACTCCCCAAATCCTCCAACTCAAGTCTCGTGTGCCTTCCTGGCGTCGTCGGCTTTGTTCTTTAAAATACTGATCATGTTTTCCTGCATAGGCAAGTTAGGATGTTTAGTTTCTGAATGACACTTCAGTCTATTTGTTGTCTTTCATCTATTCTACCATGTCATTGCAAATAACGTAGCGGTTTTTATATTCAAGCGACAATTGCCAAACAAGAGTCTACTCTGAAAATTGGTCATTCGTTCTTCTTTTCCAAACACTCATAATTTATCTGAGGAGGGTTTGATGGCGCATCTCATCCCCATTGTTGAAATTGCAAATGCTGCTTCAAATTCTGTTTAAAAATGTTTGTGTAAGAAGAAAATTACTTTAATGTTTCGTGTACAATGGACACGAAAGTTAAAACCTGTCGTCAAATAATTTCTGGGACGTTGCGATGAAGATCCAATGGAAATGTCAATATAATAAATTTGTTTTTTATTGTTAATTTTTCTGAAACTTTCAAACGATTTTCAAAGAAGTTACTAGCAGTAGCAGTAGCAGTCATTTGTCAAGTCCACATGAGTCGAGTCTGAGTCAAGTCCCCAGTCCATCTAAGCTGAATCCCACGCAGTCCAAAGATGTTCGAGTACGAGTCCGAATACAAATATAATTATTAACATCAAGATCCATTGAAATACTCAATTTCGCCCTAGTAGTATATCAACAGAAAAGTAACAAAATTTTCGAGTAGGCCTACACGTTGATTTCTGCTACTAAACTGCTCGCAATGGAAATTCAGACGAACTCGTACGTCTGCACCCAATTGTCCCACACATCCTCACTGACGATTTGGCTGTACTCGGCTCCCGAAGGCAGGAAATTCATCTCGCACGTCTTGTCCATCTGGCGATAGTTGACTGAATCACAGTCGATGGTTTCTTGACATATTCCGACGCACATCAGAGCAGAACGTTTGCTTAGGATGATTGCACCAACTGACACAAATCGCTGGTTTGAAAGGCGCTTCCATCTGTTCACTGTCATGAAGCAAAGAATGACTCATCTGCATACTGATTGTAAAAGAGCAGTTGTAATCATTGGAAGCTTATAATTCATCACTATTGTTTGGAATTTTTATCCTTCGTTATAATTCATTATTATTCATTAAGGTTCATCGTGTCGTTATTTCGTAGCCTACAATAGCCTAATTCATCGTAGCAGAGCCGAATCAGCAAATGTGGGAACCCTGTTGAGTAAAACTGGGGTGGGGCCCAGCCTTATAGAAGGATGACAAAACGACACACAAAACGTGTTGTAGGTCTATTCAACGAATCAACATTCTTGCATTATTAATTTACTAGCTGGGGTACCCGGCGATGCCCAGAATTTTATGTAAATAGCCGTGAGTAGGTCCAGGCTCATAAATGTTTCCTGAAAATGGCTCTTTTCACGAAACTTCAATCGAATGACTAAAAAAGGTCATCAACGTTTTGTCCAGCGAAAATAGTATCGTATGGTTTCGAGAGATTTCAGCCGAATTACTAAAAATGGTCATAAACTTTTTTGGCCAAAGCCTAAGTTATCTTTAGCTCCGCCCTCCCACCCCAAAGAACGGACACCAAACTCCTTATTTCCTCAGCGTACCTCACCAACTTTATCATGCAGCACCTTTCAATACCGTTTCTTTACCATTATAACTATCGGCTTAGCGCATTTGCATATAGCTTACAAGCCATTTTGTTCCTAACTTTACCTTGAACCTTACTCACGGTCTTTCATTGGTCAAAAGACTCACAGTTTCTGACTTGTCTTGCGTAGATCTCGATTTCGCAGATGGTCAACACGGTCATGCTAATGCCCGCCGTTTGGACGATGACGAATCGCCCAGACGCAGTGTTTGGATTGCACCGAAGACTGAGGTAGGCACCGTCCGCAGCCGGTCCCGGGTACCGACCGCAGAGGGAGTAGTATCCTCGAACCGGTTCGGTGGTCCTGTTGCTGAGTCCCACAACAAAGTTGTCCAAACGATACCCTGAATAAAATTACGAAATTAGTTGTCGCAACGTCAATCAGCAATTTTTAATAACGGTTTTTGTTAACAAGGAATAGACACATAGGCACTCATGCAAATTGTAAAGAATGGGTTAGCCTCTGAATATCGCACGATCAGGCTGAAACCCTTATGAGTTACGGCCCGTTACGGGTTGCGAATTTGCTATGCAACACAACAGGACTCATGTCCCAAATCGCAGAATCTATCGGATTACTTGAAGAACAGGTCAATCATGAAGCGGAAGTGACGTCAGTAATGAAATGTACGCCTCAGTATAATAGGAATATATAATAATTATAGGTCTACAAAGAAAAGCTGTAACTCATTACGACGGTGCAGAAATTTGTCGAGAAGTCGGAAGTAAAGAAAATTGTCGACATACGAAGAAGGCGTTGTTACAGCATGTAAATGTCGAGGTTCTTTGAAAGAATGGAAATTGTCACCCATTAATGCAAGTCAAAGCGTTGGTTGAGTCTGTTTTTACCGAGATTCCAGTGATCAATGGATAATTACTGAAAGGAACAGTAGTAGAAGAATTCGGAAAGATACATTTACAATCTGTGTCTAGAGAACCCGTTCCGGCGAAGTTGGTGAGGAACTTCAGAGGAAGTGAGAATGAGTTGCAATGCTGTGTAGATTTAACACTTTAATGCCGGAGGGTAATGTACAATGTAATGTAATGTAAATCTTCGAGAATTTCTCAGCGCCCACAAAAGCCACGTCAGGGATACCAGCTTAATCACCGGCGCTAGGCCTATAATAATATTATATAGGTATAGGCCCTAGGGTACAGAATTTCCCATACCATTTACTACCATCTCAGCCTTAAAGAGTTAAAGGACAGGAACGTGAATTATAGTGTGCCATATTTAACGTTGGGGTGTGCAAAGAAAGCCAAAAAAGTTTTAAAACGTTCTTGCTACACCGGGTTGCAGAGATAATCACAGAACAATGAATGTAGGCTATAGGGAGAGAAATTGTAAGCTAACGTGACGACGAGAGTTGGAGAAGAGAAGTGGAAGTAGGAGAAGAGGAAATGAAATAGAGATAGTTTGCTTGAAGTCGTGGTGTTGGTGGACCTTTTTGTTGTGATGCTGGTGGTGACGATGACAACGACGACGGCGATGATGACTACGGTGGAGAAGATGACGATGATTGTTGTGTATCGTGGAGGCGTGGGTGAAATTGAAAACATGAACAAACCCAGGACTAAGGACACCTAACTGTCATGAGTTATCTTAAATGGCGAGTTAGCCCTAGCCGATTAAGGAAAGGGTGTCTAGAATATTGTCATCGAATAACTAGAAAACAAAGCATGAACTCGTTTAGAAAATTATTCAGATAAAAAGACAACTGAAATTAAACTAAAAGACATATACATATAGAGCAAAAACAGTATCGATAATAGGCTACGCCTATTGCGCCCTAATCGATGGTCGTGCCCTCCCCCAGACCCCCCCAACAAAACTTCGCCCCCACTCACGTTTCCGTTCGCATGGAGACAGTTCTGCAGGTGTGAAGAAGTCCTGTTACGCAGCGAAGGGCTTCGGTCGGCTCACTGGTCTGGTTGTCGTCTGGTTTTGAAGTCGTTCGTTGGTCCGTTCTCGAACCCAGCGTCGAGAATTCCAGTCCCGCTGGCGTTCCAGCTACGACCGCTGGTCGCGTCTTGTAGAGGAGTGCCAGTTCCTTCCGGCACCGCCCACCTCTGTCGTAGAAGTGGCGGAGAAGATTCCGCTCTCACAGACACCGCCCACGTCTAGCATAGACGTGGTCACGTGGTAGAGAAGTTGCGAAGAAGTGGCGGAAAGCGACGGAGAAAATGGCGGGAAAGCGTCCGCCCCTTCTAAACCGTCCTCGTCTGGTAGTAGCACCGTTGTGCTCGGACTTCGCCTGATAGCACCGTTGTGCCCAGTATTCACCTTCTTGCACCGTTGTGCGTTGTCCTACGCTCGAATTTCCTTCAGTAAAGTTCAGCGTGCATGCCCACTTCGCATCTCCGACCGACGACTCATGACCCACGACTCACCGACGACAGCTTCCGACGACTGACGACTGACGACTCCCCTCCAGACAGTCCGTTCTCTTGCCTATATAGGCCTATCCGCCTTCCAGACAGATGACCTTTACCCCCGACACACCTTTTGGACCCAACGACCATCGACGACCATCGATATATTATATCAGTCAGATTATTATAAGTATAGTCCTATAATATTGTCCGACTTTCATTTAAGCAAATAATAATTATATACAACATAGCACAATATAGAGACAATGCATAGGGCCCAATGCTATTTACAAGGGCAACTCGTGACAATGGCCCCACACTTAAGAGAAAACTAACTTAGCTTTTCTTTACAACTAAAACTAAAACGATTGCCCTGTTAATATCTAGGTTTACTTATCCCAGTTACTAATTAGGCCTACAGATGGCGGCTTAAAAAATCGGCCCCCACATTTTCAGACCCTTTAATGGAGCGTATAGTAAATGAATACGGCTGCAAAATTAAAGCCCAGCGCATTAGTCTTCCATTGACTGGATTGGCTCTTTGAATATGGACTAGAGGCTGATGATCCGTCTCTAACCAGAAGTGTTTTCCAAACAAGTACACCTGGAATTTTTGTAGCGCCCATACTATTGCAAGTCCCTCTCTTTCAATCGTTGAGTATCGGGTCTCTCTTGGTAGAAACTTTCTGCTTGCGTAGGCAATAGCATGCTTAACGCCATCTACTTCCTGTAGAAGCACAGCGCCTGCCCCATAATTCGAAGCGTCCGTCTGCAAAATGAACTCTGCGCTCCAGTCCGGCAATCTCAGAATTGGATAATTCATCAAATGCTGCTTTAGCTCCTGGAAAGCTAATTCTTGCGCGTCACCCCAAATGACTTTGTTCGGCTGATTCTTCCTCGTCAGATCAGTTAGCGGAGCGGCTATGCTGGAAAAGTTCGGTATGAACATTTGGTAATAGCCCACTAAACCGAGATACGAGCGAATCTGTTTCTTGGTTTCTGGCCGTGACGCTTCTGCGATCTTTTCTATTTTCTCTGCTCTTGGCTGAATCATTCCCTCACTTATCTTATGTCCTAAGAAGTCGATGCCTTGTTCTCCAATTTGACATTTGGTTGGTCTAAGACTCTAAGTGTTAGACCGGCCCTGCGTACTCTTGCAAAAAAGTCCCGCAGAGAACTCAGATGATCTGGCCATCCAACAGTATGGCATAGCACATCATCAAGATAGTTGTCCAGATTCTGACTACGATCCAAGAGCTTCCGCATGGCTCTTGAGAAGGTCGAAGGAGCCGTTACTAATCCGAATGGCATAGTAACAAACCGATAGAGTCCACGGTGCGTTATAAACGACGTGCAGTCCCTGGATTCTGGTTCGACTTCGATTCCCCAGTAGCCCTTTGAAAGATCAAACTTTGAGAAGAACTTGTTGCCTGCTAACTTGGCAAAAATTTCATCGGCCTGTGGCATCGGTTCCGCATCAAATTTCGTGATCCGGTTCAAGTCCCGGAAGTCCACACAAGGCCTATTGGATCCGTCTGACTTTTTCACTAGCAACATAGGAGAGGCGTATGCTGATGTTGAAGGCTCAATCACTCCCAACCTTATCATATCGTCGATTTCTTTGTCCAATTCTTTCCTCATTGCATATGGCACAGGATATGGCCTCTTCCGCACTGGGACATTCGTCGTAAGCTGGATCCGATGTCTGACTAGGTTGGTTCTTCCTGGCACATCACTGAAGATGTCTTGGAATTCTTCCAAGAGGTTCTCGACCTCCTTCTTCTGATCCGCTGACAGATCATGGCCTATCTCCACATCTTTGTATGTCTCTTTCTGCAGATTGTTAAAGAGTGGCAGATTTCCTTCACCTGTCATCCTCATCTCTGCATCCGACAATTCTTCGACGACAACAGCCGCTCCTACAGCTTGCATTTCGTCGTTCACGGTTTCCTCGCTCGATCTATTCTCTGTCTCTGGTTGACGCTCATAATAGCGTTTCAGCATGTTCGCATGGAACGTCTTTGTTCGGTGAGGAAACTGGATTACATAATCAGCTTCTCTGAATCGTTTCAGTACTTGAAATGGACCTTTCCATTGCATTTGCAGTTTGTTGCTCTCTGTAGGCAACAGTAGCAGCACTTTATCGCCTGGATCAAACTTTCGAGGCTTGGCATGCTTGTCAAAATTACGTTTATATTTATCAGCGGCTCTCTGCTGATTTTCTTGCGCTAAATGACAAGTCTCTTGAAGACGATTCCTCAGATCGACAACATACTCATAAGTCGTCTTCTCCTCTGGTTCAGCAATGTCTTTAGTCCACAGTTCTTTCAAGATCGCCATGGATCCTCGCACAGGTCTTCCGTAAATCATCTTAAATGGACTGAATCCCGTACTTTCATTACTGACCTCACGATAAGCGAACATCAAAGGATCTAAGTATCGATCCCAATCTTTCACTTTCTCTGCACACATTTTCCGAAGCATTTGTTTAATGACTCCGTTATATCTTTCAACCAATCCACAGTTCTGACTGTGATATGGAGTGCTGAATAATTGTTTTATCGACAGAAGTCGACCTACTTCCTTCATCATTGCTCCTGTGAACTGTGATCCATTGTCTGAGAGCAGTTCCAATGGCGCCCCCATCCTTGAAAAGATGCTAAGCAATGCTTCTGCAACAGAACAGGTGTCAATTTGCTTAAGCGCGATACACTCAGGATAGCGGCTTGCACAATCCACCAATGTTAAAATGTACCGGTGTCCTCGCTCTGAGCATGGAAGTGGTCCAATCAGGTCGACCACGCATCTCTTAAAGACCGTGTCAATTATCGGCATCTTGATCAAAGGCACTTTCTGAACTCGCCCCTTCGGCAACGTTCTTTGACAAATATCGCAGGATCGACAATATCTTCCGACATCACTGTAGCATCCTGGCCAAAAGAATTGAGATAAAATTCTCTCCTGAGTTTTGTGAATGCCCAAGTGTCCTCCAAGAATTGAGCTATGGGCTACTTCCATTACTCCTGTTCTCAACCTGGATGAAATTACCAGCTGTTTCACTTCATCGCCGAAGTTATGATGTGGTGATTGAAACTTGCGGTACAGCAGTCCTCGTTCCACATCAAAGCGTACGATGCGATCGTCATCGTTCGTTCCAGTCGCTTCTTTCTGTGTGGAATACTCCCAGTATTTCTTCAATGAACTGTCTTCAGCTTGTTCCTTCTTTAACGTTTCCAATGTGACTTCATTCTGAAATTCTGGAACTCGTAATTGCTTTGGCAGTGCTCTTGCTTTCTCCTTCATCTGTCGGGTTTCCACAGCTGTTGTCACATTCAACTGCTCTTCAGTACTCCCCGCATATTTCTCTACGCCAATCAACAAGTCTTGTTCATGTACTTCAGTACTCTTGTCGAAGGATCTGGGCCGTAGTTCCGCTCCAGATATATTTCCAATTACCAGGTCATATAATGTTTCCTTCATGCAGAGCGCTTTCACTTTCCCTGTGAAGTAGTCCGTTCTGACTTCAATGATAGCGGTTGGCACTTTCCTCGTAGTTTTGTCAATCAGAATGCACAACTCATGCTTTCCCGTCATCTGATTCTTTTTCACAAGTCTCCTGGCTACAACAACTGACGAACATCCAGTGTCTCGAAGCACTTCGACCTGTTGATCTCCTACATAACCAATCGTTGTTTTCATATCAGTTCCGTATTTACTCGGTCTACAGGCTTCAGCTATGACGTGCGCTTTGCAACCACATCAGATTAGTTCGACATCTTCACCATCGGACAGATTTTTCACCGCCTGACGAGCATTTTCGTCACATCCTTCCTTGACCAGCGTTCTTTCTGGATCGGTTGAAGTTGCGGTCGTTTTGTGCGTGTTCTTATCAACTGCAGAAAATGCTGATTTATCTTCCTTGTTTTCAGTTTTTTTCTTCTGGTTCTGCCGTGCATTTCTAGGCTTCCAGGAAGTCTGCATTCCTGCTGCTTTATGTGAAGTATTCATTCTAAATCGACATGAATTATATGAGTGCCCGTACCGGTTACAAAAAAAACAAGGCCTATCAGTAGCCCCATTACGTTTTTGGTCTTTCTTTCCAGCCCTCTCATTTTCCTTCGTGAAGTCTGGCTTGAGAAATTTTCCCTCTGTTCTTACTTCTTTCTCTCCGTAGTCCGACTGGTATGACTGTTTTGACTTTCCTTCGTGTGCCTCTATGTAGGTCTCCGCTAATTTAGCGAGTTCTTGAAGGTCTTTTGGCGCCCTTTCTCTCAAGAACAGCGACAATTCTTTGCTCACTACAGAGAGATACTGCTCCTTTACCAGCAGACTCTTTAGTCCTTCGAAGTCTTGAGTGACTTTGGCGAGCTCAATCCATCTCATCAAGTAGCTTTCTAACCTGGTGATGAATTGTTGAGGCGCTTCTCCCGTTTCCGGTCTACAATTATTAAACCGCTTGTGAAAGCCTTCTTCCGTCATCTGATATCTTTTCAGAAGAGCATCTTTCAATGCGTCGTAATCGTCGTATTGTTCAGGCGGCATACGCGCAAACACATCTAAAGCGCGTCCCTTCAAAAGTGCGGCCAAATAAACTGCCCATTCTTGTCTTTTCCATTTTCGAATAGACGCATATTTCTCAAATCTTCTCAGATAAGCGTCCATATTATATTTGCCATCCTCAAATGGAGGTAGCTTTGGTCCTTTCCTCGCATTGACTGTAAAATCCGAGGTCCGCTCCTCTTCCTCCTCCTCTTCACCATCCTCTTCAGATGCTGCGTTTTCACTAACACTTCTGATACTAGCCTGCCGTACAGTCTTTCCTTCGAGCTTAGCTTTCTCCAAAGCCATGGACTGTTCATGCTGCTCCTTTTGCCTTTCCAATGCTTGCTCGTGCGCCTCCTGTTTCATCTTTCTTTCAAGTTCCAATTTTCTCATGGCAGATTCATCGGCTTCGGCTTTTACTTGTCTCTCCAAATCTAACTTCCTCATTACATTGGCTTCGGCTTCAGCTTTAGCCTGTCTCTCCAAATCTAAGGATTCAGCTTTTGCCCGTTTCTCCAATTCAAACTTCTTGAGTGCGTTTTCTTCGGCTACAGCTTTAGCCTGTTGCTCCATCTCAAACTTGCGCATCTCTCTGTCAGCTGCTCTCTCTTCTCGCTCAAGAATCCGTTTCTGTCGCGCTTCTTCATCAGCTCTGTGCTTCTCCACAAACTCAAGAAGCTCAGGCCCTTTCAAGCCACTCCTTTCGGCAAGTGCTATCAATTGCTCCATGTTGCAATATAATTAGCCGGCTGGGCTAAACTGAAACAGAATATCCCCTAAGCGACAAATGCTAGTCTAATCAGTCTAGATAATTACCTTAGACCCCACTATAGGCGACACTATAGAAGAAGTATGTTTACCTAAGTCTACAACAGATCTTTAAACAATCCCTCTGGCCTATTTTATGCAGCGTGAAACACCTACGCTATCCTAGCATAAATTATCTTTTAATTAGCAATGCTTCAATGCGTTTAGCTAAATCGTTTAATCAGTGTCTAAATCCCCGTCTATTTCTATCGAGTCAAATAAAGCCTATATTCCTAATACAACGACCATATCCTAAACAAACTCAACCATCCCACCTATGCTGCCACCACATTGTCATGAGTTATCTTAAATGGCGAGTTAGCCCTAGCCGATTAAGGAAAGGGTGTCTAGAATATTGTCATCGAATAACTAGAAAACAAAGCATGAACTCGTTTAGAAAATTATTCAGATAAAAAGACAACTGAAATTAAACTAAAAGACATATACATATAGAGCAAAAACAGTATCGATAATAGGCTACGCCTATTGCGCCCTAATCGATGGTCGTGCCCTCCCCCAGACCCCCCCAACAAAACTTCGCCCCCACTCACGTTTCCGTTCGCATGGAGACAGTTCTGCAGGTGTGAAGAAGTCCTGTTACGCAGCGAAGGGCTTCGGTCGGCTCACTGGTCTGGTTGTCGTCTGGTTTTGAAGTCGTTCGTTGGTCCGTTCTCGAACCCAGCGTCGAGAATTCCAGTCCCGCTGGCGTTCCAGCTACGACCGCTGGTCGCGTCTTGTAGAGGAGTGCCAGTTCCTTCCGGCACCGCCCACCTCTGTCGTAGAAGTGGCGGAGAAGATTCCGCTCTCACAGACACCGCCCACGTCTAGCATAGACGTGGTCACGTGGTAGAGAAGTTGCGAAGAAGTGGCGGAAAGCGACGGAGAAAATGGCGGGAAAGCGTCCGCCCCTTCTAAACCGTCCTCGTCTGGTAGTAGCACCGTTGTGCTCGGACTTCGCCTGATAGCACCGTTGTGCCCAGTATTCACCTTCTTGCACCGTTGTGCGTTGTCCTACGCTCGAATTTCCTTCAGTAAAGTTCAGCGTGCATGCCCACTTCGCATCTCCGACCGACGACTCATGACCCACGACTCACCGACGACAGCTTCCGACGACTGACGAGTGACGACTGACGACTCCCCTCCAGACAGTCCGTTCTCTTGCCTATATAGGCCTATCCGCCTTCCAGACAGATGACCTTTACCCCCGACACACCTTTTGGACCCAACGACCATCGACGACCATCGATATATTATATCAGTCAGATTATTATAAGTATAGTCCTATAATATTGTCCGACTTTCATTTAAGCAAATAATAATTATATACAACATAGCACAATATAGAGACAATGCATAGGGCCCAATGCTATTTACAAGGGCAACTCGTGACACTAACTTATCGTCGCCTCCCTTCTGAATATCTCCAATAAGGGGGTAGTATTCTCGATTTCAACACACTTCACTCAGAAGTACTATAATTATGTCACTTACCGCAACAATCGCCTCGGTTCACTAATACGACTCGCTGAACTTTGACCAGCATGCGGAGGTCGACGCGCCACCACTGGTCGTCAACCGAAGTGTAGCCTGTATGAGTACAAGATCCCGCATTGAAGTCTGTGTCGTAGTTGCCGTCGATGGCGAGACTGGCGATGTTGGGATCATAAGTGGTACTCTGAGTTGCTGTTAGTCCTTTCAGATTCAGTTTGACGTCCACCGAATCAACAGCAGCTGCTGTTGTCGAAAACAAAACCAGCTCAATCTTTCGTTAATAGTAAACTAAAATATTAAGCATTGTCTGTTTGTCATTTGCTCAGCGCCTTACCTGACACTCATGGAAGTAGATATTTATAACCTCAATTGCACTTAATGAACATGTGAGCTTATTCCTTTACGCCTTTCCATGGCAGGTCGGTTTCAAAGTCGTGAATTAAAATTTATATGTACTTGAGATGAATTAGAATGAATAATTGTAGGCTACAAACTGACAAACAATGACAATGAATTAGAAAAATGCAGACTGATGAATAAAGACAAATTCACATCCCACCTGGAAAATAGAGCCACATTCTGCCAAGAATTTCGACGACTTTAACGACGGCACATGCGAACTTCATGTCTATAGCCACTATTATAGGTGAGTTTAGAAAAGGCAAGCTCAGATCAGGTGATTTCTGATCAGAACAGGTTGTATCAAGTCAGAAAGGCCTACAAAAGTGTAATGCAAGATAAAAATATGACTTGGTTGCGTACCGGTAGCTGCAAATTAATACCAGATAATTATAATTGTTCTACAACCTTATATCCACTCCCAGGAGACCTACTATATGTGCTGTAGCGCCCAATGACGACTGTGAGATGCATAAAGTCTATTACCACCTAGGAAATCTATGTTGATAAGTTGCCATGACTGGGTGTCAAGGTTTCAGCAATCTAGACAATCTAGGTGTTTGGTTACCATGACAGGATTACAGCAACGCTCGTTGATTCCTGTTCAGAATCAATGGCAGTTCGAGTTGTTACATGATGAGACGCTTGCAGACAGAGATTAGAGTTTGTCAGCTAATTTAATCAGTGCACGCCGATTGTCGTACAGCGACGTAAGTAGGCCAGGTGCAAATTGCCGCGCGGCGTCTGCACAGGTGATTGTCTGGACAGCACGTGACGTCTAGACGAGCGTACGTTAATTGTACAAGAAGGGAGTGGAAGTGAAGAAGGAGAGTTGCGTGTTGAGAGCCGTTGAGATAGGCTGTAAGAGTTGTTGTTGAGTTGCGATAGAGTAGACTGATGAAGATAGTAGTCGTGTAGTTGTTATGATAACGCAAGTGTAGTCATTGTTGTGTTGTTGCTGATCGTTTTACTTTATATCGGATTTTGGAGTATAATAAGAAGAGTTAAACACGTCGTCGTTGTTGGTTAACAAAACAGTGAAAGACTGTAGATTCTTTAACCTAGCCATTTAGCTAATGAAACAGTTATCTAGGGATAGGCCTACGCTACCACGAACTTATACGAAGAAGCTTCCGAAGAGACTGAAGGTCACACGTAGAGAAGAAGAGGGAAAAGACTTGTGACATTTGGTGTCGTTGCGGTGAGATAACGATCCAAGTTGCAGGATAACGATCCAAGTTGCAGGAGAACGATCGTAGTTACGAACGGTGGGTCTACGTGCCAAGTTACGAACGGAGGGATTCTATTCAATCAACAGACGTTGTGGAGAAACGGACGCTGTGAATTTATCGAGGAGCCGAGCACACGGGAGAAGCAACGATACATCGAGCATCCGTACGACAGTGAGAAACGACAACACAACGACTACAAGGTAGAAAAACTTGCTTGTCTATTGAAGTGTGCATAAAGAATTGAAGTCAGTCAATTGCAAACATTTGAAGAGTAGTCTACTAATTTATCGAGCATCTGTAAAGTAAAGAAGTAAGATGGAGAAACTTACGGAGAAAAAGCAAGCAAATATTAAGAAAATGTCTACTGATAGACTGATAAAACTGCTAATTGAAGCAGATCTAGACGCAGAAGAAGTCGAACAGATGTCTAGGGAAGAATTGATGAGAAATTTAGCCGAGGTTTGGGCTAAGAAAGAAGAAGAAGAAGAAGGTGCTGTCGGAGGCGTTGCGGAGAAGCCAGTGGAGAAGCCTGAGGCACCGATGTCTATAGAGGCGTTGCTACAATTCATGATGATAAGTAGACAAGAAGAGAAGCAGAAAGAAGAGCAGCGCAGACAGAAAGAGAAAGAACGTCGCCAAGAAGAGAAGGAGAAAGAAGAGCGACGGTGCCAAGAAGAGAAAGAACGTAAGCAAGAAGAGAAAGAACTGCGACAACAAGAGATAGAAAAAGCAGAAAGGATGAGACAGCAAGAGATAGATATGCAGAAGCAGCAGTTCCAGCTTCAGTTAGAACAAATGAAATTAGATCGTGACGAAGCAGAACGACGAAGGATGGAGTTAATGATAGAATACGAAAAAGCAAGAAAAAGCGATGAAGAAATACGAAAACAGCAGATCGAAGACAAAAAGGCTCGTGAGGAAGAAAAGGAAAAGATGCGTTTACAAGAACTGGAGAGAGCAGAAGAAATTCGTCAGGAAGAATTTCAAGCCGGAAAAGACAATTTGGCAAAAGCAGAAAGAGAAAGAGAAGAGCAGATGCAGTTAGAACAAACGAAACTTGCTATCAAGGAGGCTCAACTTAAAGAAATGGCCATTGAAAAAGAAGAACGCAGAAAGCAGTTAGAACTGTTGCAGCAGAAGATAGAACAAGAAGAACTGCGGAGAATCGAAGATCAAGATCGACTGAAGAAGAGAGACGAAGATGATCGTAAGAGCCGGGAAGTATCAGAACAGATTAGGCTCAAAGAAAGTGAGACAATGGTGTCCAAGATTAAGAAGATAGGTGACGCAATGAAGCATGTGTTACCGAAGATGCCGTATGATATGATGGAAGTGCCATTATATTTTGAGACAGTGGAAAATGCATTCAATAGCTTTGCTGTGGAAAAACAATACTGGGTGAAATTGTTGTTGCCATTGATGACCCCGAGAGCACGAACGGTATTGAATCGATTATCATTTGAGAATTTAGATAAATACGATGCAGTGAAAGAGCACTTGTTGAAGGAATTCAAGTTAACAGCTCGTGAGTACAGGTCAAGGTTTGCAGATGCCAAGAAGACAGCCGAAGAAACGTATACGATGTTCACGGCTAGGCTGAAGAACCTGTTGAATTATTATGTCCGAAGTAGACGAGTGGACAAAGACTACGAGAAGCTGTTTGATTTGTTAGTGGCGGATAAGCTGAAAGAATGTTTACCACCAGGTCCACTGCAGTTTGTCTTAGCAAAAGAGGGCACAGAATGCTTGGAAGCTAGTAATGTTGCAGATCTCGCAGATATACATGTAAACAATCGGATTGGTGTGATGTTCCAAGACAAACCGAAATTTGAAGCATGGGACAATAGTCCAAAGCAACCCAAGTGGAACAAGGATAGCAAAGACACCGGAAGCCAAGCCAAGAGTAATGATGCAAAGAAAGATGATTATTCTGGAAAGCAGTGGTCGCAAGATAAATAACAGTCAACGTGGGACAGACAAGCCTACAATCGAACTCCGCCGCTGGGACGCCCAACAGAAAGTAATGCATCTTACACGCCGTACAACAAGTGGGAGAACAAGGAGCAAAGAAGTTTTATCAAGAAGCGTTGCCACAATTGCAATTCTGATAAACACCTAATAAAACATTGCCAAGCACCAGGAGCGGCAAATCTGAGGAAGAACTTCAGCAGAAGTGCAGAAAATCTTCGAGTAAACCAGATACAAGTGATAAATGCACCTCCTGGTTGGGAAGAACAATGCAACCAAGAAACAGAAGTAAAGTCAGTGATGAAGTGTACGCCGCAGTTCACCATACTGAAAGAAGCGATAAAGACTACTTCCATTGCAGAAAATTGTCGAGAAACAAAAAGTAAAGAGGAGTGTCAACGCATAAAGAAGATATCGTTGCAGCATGTAAATGTGGAGATACGTGGGACTGATGGGCAGCCTGTGCAAGTCGAGGCGTTGATTGACTCGGGGACCGAGATACCAGTAATCAACGAGGAACTACTGAAAGGAACGACAGTAGAAGAAATCGGCAGAGTTCATTTGCAATGTGTAGCTGGAGAGCCGATTCCAGCTAAGTTGGTGAAAATCGAAGTGCGGATGAGCGGTCGTAACGAAGGAACAGCTACAGAGGACAGGACAATAAATATCGCGCCATATTTAACTTTAGTGTGTGCCAGCATTTCAGCAGAACTGTGTAAAGAAAATCCAGAAAAGTTCCTGCTACATCCAGAGATAATTGCAGAACTGAAAGAGGTTCCACCAATCAGTATATTGCAAGGAGAGCTACAAGCGAATGTGACTACAAGAGCACAAAGTCGGAGAGCAGAAGTCGAAGACGGAGAAGATGAAACGATAAACGAAAGTTCGCAAGAAGATGACACGGAAAGCGAAGATGAACTCAGCATCCAAGATGACGAAAGAACAACATCTGAGAACAATGAAACTGAAGAAGAGATGGCTGCATGTGAACGAAATGATAGTGAAGATTCCGGAAGCGACGCTGAACTGGAGACAAGTATGAGGGACTTGTTCACAGAGAATTCGAACGATGAAAGACAGCTGGAAGATGCGAAGAAATTCGAGGAGCAGCAGAGAAATGACGAGTCACTGAAATCGTGGTGGAGGATCGCTGAAGACCAAGGATCAGAGTTTAGCGTGGTGAATGGATTGCTGTATAAGAAGCATCAAATGCTGGATCAGCTTGTGTATCAGTTGGTGTTACCGAAAGAGAGAAGAATTCAAGTAATGGAATTAGCTCACGAGTCAGTATTTGGCGGACACTTGGGAGAAGAGAAGACACGAGAGAGAATCAAGTTGTCCTTTGTCTGGCCAAAGATGCGTCGAGACGTGGTGAAATTTTGTAAGTCCTGTGAGAAGTGTCAGCTGAAGGCACGAAGTTTGGTGATGGATCGAGTGCCGATTACACCAATTCCAAGGGAAGATGTGCCATTCCGACGGATGACTATGGACGTGGTAGGCCCAATAGAACCGAAGTCAGCAGCTGGGCATAAGTATTGCTTGTGCATAGTGGATTCATGTACAAGATGGCCGACAATCTTTTTGCTGAAGTCATTGACTGCTAAGGCTGTGTGCGAAGCTTTGATGAAGCTATTCATTGACGTGGGGGTGCCGTCTGTGATCACCAGCGACAGAGGCACAAATTTTACAGCCAGTCTCACAAGAGAATTTTTGAAATTGATGGGATGCTGTCCACGATTCGATTCACCAGGGCATCCTGAGGCAGCTGGATTAGTTGAGAGATGGAATCAGACGTTCAAGAAGATGGTGCATCATGTCATTGTGGAAAATCCAAGACAGTGGCATAAAATCATTCCGTTTACCGTATGGGCATTGAGAGAAGTTCCTAACGCAACGACAGGAGTGGCACCATATCTGCTGGTGTATGGAAAAATGCCAAGAGGACCATTAACTATCTTAAAGGAAAGCTGGACCAAAGAAATAAATCTACCGCCAAACATTGGAGTACAACCAGCAAAGTACCTGAAGAACTTAAGAGCAGACATGGAGAAAGCTTTGATATTTGCTGAGAATTGTGCAGAGGAAAAGCAAAAACAATACGCCAGTCAATACAACAAGAGGGCCAAGGATAAAGAATTCGAACCAGGAGAAAACGTCATCGTCCTGTATCCAACGTCAACCAATAAATTGATCTCACGATGGCATGGTCCATGTACAGTGCTACAAAGAAGATCCAAGTATTCGTATCTGGTGGACATGAATGAAAACGGCCGACGAATCGTCCATGCCAACAAAATGAGGAAGTTCATCGCAAGAACATTATCGTGTGGTCTCATCGTGGAAGAGGACGACGAATTCGGATCAGTGGTAGAGCTACCATTGAAAGAAGACCATGCAGAGACGACACAGAAATCGCTGCAATTGGACTATGAACAGATCGGACATCTTACGAGCGAGCAACAGAAACAGCTACTGGATGTACTGAACCGATATGCAGACAGATTTTCGGACAAACCTGGATTATGTACATTGGTAGAACACGAAGTGGTGCTGAGACCAGACTTTCGAGAGAAGGAGTTCACGGCTTATCGAATACCGTTGATATACCGCGCAGAAGTGGACAAACAAATACAAGAGATGCTGAAAGCAAACATCATTCAGCCGTCGTCGAGCAGAATGGCAAGTCCGCTGGTCATCGTCAAGAAGAAGGACGGATCCTTGAGACTCGCGTGCGACTACAGGTACGTGAATTCATATACTGAAAATTGTCGATACCCCATGCCGATCGTCAACGATGTGCTGAGCAAAGTCGGGAAATCCAAGTTTATTTCCGTCTTGGACTGTCGCAGTGCTTACTGGACTTGTCCGGTGAAGAAATCCGACCAATGGAAAACCGCATTCGTTACCCATAGTGGACTGTACGAATTTACACGTGTTCCTTTTGGAATGATTAACTCTGGACGGACTTTTGTAAAAGCCATAAACATGATTTTGCAACCGATTAATGCATTTACTGAACCCTATGTTGATGACATTGCAGTCCATTCTGATGATTGGAACATTCATTTGAAACATTTAGAATTGTTTTTGAAACAAATAAGACTGCATAATGTAACTTTGAACTTGAAGAAATGTGTGTTTGGTAAGAGTGAGGTGAAATTCATCGGTCACCTCATTGGTTCAGGGAAGAAGATGATGAATCCAGATAGGATTGACAGTTTGATTAATTTAAAAAACCCTGAAACGAAGAAGCAAGTGAAGCAAATGTTAGGATTCTTTGGTTTCTACAGACAATTTATTTGTAATTTTGCTGAGATTGCTAAACCATTGACAGATTTAACTAGCAAGCAGACACCTGAGAACATTATTTGGACTGAGGACCACCAGAAATCTTTTGATTCTCTTAAAGAAATTGTTTTATCGAATGTTATTCTGTACATGTTCGAGGTTGGCAAACCATTTAATTTGTACTGTGATAGCAGTGATTTTGCTGTGGGGGCTGTGCTGTCACAAGTGGACGATGAGGGGATAGAACGTCCCGTTTCATTTATCAGCCAGAAGCTGACAGATACCCAGAGGAGATGGGCGACGATTGAGAAGGAAGCCTATGCAATCATATGGGCTTTAAACAAATTGAAAGAAATCATTATTGGTTCCAAGATTAATGTGTTCACTGATCATAATCCTTTAGTTTATTTGACTGAGTCAATGTCGAAGTCTGCTAAGTTAGTCAGATGGTCTTTATCATTGCAAAATTTTGACATTCTGTTGAACTATAAGAAAGGAAAGTTGAATGTAGTAGCAGACTGCTTATCGAGATTGTAGTATAAGGTATTTTGTGATTGCATTTAGTATAAGAATTGTTTGTATTTAGTTTAAGCATTATACGTTCGCTAATTTTTAAGATTAATTAGCTCTCTTCAAAAGAAAGGAAGGAGGTAATGTCAGCTAATTTAATCAGTGCACGCCGATTGTCGTACAGCGACGTAAGTAGGCCAGGTGCAAATTGCCGCGCGGCGTCTGCACAGGTGATTGTCTGGACAGCACGTGACGTCTAGACGAGCGTACGTTAATTGTACAAGAAGGGAGTGGAAGTGAAGAAGGAGAGTTGCGTGTTGAGAGCCGTTGAGATAGGCTGTAAGAGTTGTTGTTGAGTTGCGATAGAGTAGACTGATGAAGATAGTAGTCGTGTAGTTGTTATGATAACGCAAGTGTAGTCATTGTTGTGTTGTTGCTGATCGTTTTACTTTATATCGGATTTTGGAGTATAATAAGAAGAGTTAAACACGTCGTCGTTGTTGGTTAACAAAACAGTGAAAGACTGTAGATTCTTTAACCTAGCCATTTAGCTAATGAAACAGTTATCTAGGGATAGGCCTACGCTACCACGAACTTATACGAAGAAGCTTCCGAAGAGACTGAAGGTCACCGTAGAGAAGAAGAGGGAAAAGACTTGTGACAGAGTTATTGCTCAAAATAAATCAAAGCCTGAACTGATAATAATAGGTATACAATAGACCTATTACACGCATCAGAAAACTTATCGCTGCATGCGTTCCGGACCCATAGGTCCCAGTAGACCTACTGTGTGCAAACAAAACCCAAACCTAAATTGATAAATTGTTAATGATGGCACCGGACAAATTCGCTAAATGACAGCTGGATCGCAGGATGAAAAGCGTATCACGGGAAACAATAAATAGTCTGCTGCATACGGATTACGGAAGCGAATCGTCCAAATTGGGCGGAACGAATGAGTGGAATGCATGAGTGAATGGAAGCGGAAATATTGAATAGGGCCTATACTAGGGTGACCGTGTCTATACGTCCAGGTTTCGAGAGACATATCTCGGTTTTTGTGGTGCGTCCCGACTTGAGCAAACGAGCAAAATTTGCCCTGTTTGCAGTGGCGCAACTAGGGGGTGCTGGGGGGGGGGGCTTGAGCACCCCAAGGCTAAAAAGGTGACCCACGCAATTTTTCCAAATCCGATGAGTTGTTAGTTAGGGGGGTAGGAGGAGGGGGTAGGGGGTCTTTCGCTCTTTAAGTCTTTCAGCTTACATAATCAAGCAGGTTTCTTCATTCTTCTGTTTTATAATCTTTAAACTTAGTCAAATTCATGGTTCATAGAGCACTAGATTTCAGTGTTTAGCTGGTCTACCTGAGTTTGTCTGGGTCTCGAGGATTTGCCTAGGGATGAATTAAAAGCGTTACATTACCCGCATCTCGACAATTTATTGATAATATGTTACCACGTAATAGTAGACCTACCGTGTGCGCTATTTTTATTAAGGTCTATAGTTAAGAATTATTGTTTCCCTCAATTAGTATTATAATAATTTATAGTTAATTTTCAGCCTTGTTTCAACTTGAAATCTTAAATGACTATTTTTATCAGCACTGAAAGTAATAGAGTTATTTTGCTAAATTGACATCTTAAAATGGTGGTATAATAAACGTTGAAACTCAACAAATAATTTTGTTTATAATTGTGAGCATATTCGTTGAAGTTTAGACCACTTCTATCAGCACTGAAATTGTATAGCAATTTTGCTTTAGATGACAGCTTAAATTGCTGCCATTGCAGTGTGGAAATTATAACATTTCTGATGTGGAGGGCCCCTCCCCACCCAAACCCCTGCCCTTTTCCGTCGGATGCTCGCTTTTCCCTAGAGACCATTGATTTCCAGAGAAGGGACTAGAATACTAGATAAAACAACGACTGTTAATTCTGCTACTCGCGAGCTATAGGCCTAATAGGCTACTTTTTGTCTTATCTAAACAAATGGGAAAGGACATTTTTGAAGTCTTCACAAATACAGCTTGCAAACAAGACCTGAAACGTGCTCTAGCTGATGTAAAAAAATGCGCTGGTTTCTGGGGCTCCGCCCCAGGCCCCGCTGGGGTAGCTTACAACGCTCCCCCAAACGCCCTAGTCGGCACTGGCTTTGAGCATTTGGCACTCGCTACTTCGCACGTTGGGCGCTTACAATAATAATTCTGAGCACCCCCCAGGAAAATGTTCTGGTTGCGCCCCTGCCTGTTTGTGACAAAAAGGACACTTTTTGATCATGAATACGTGAGCTTTATGTAAATGGCCGAACAACAGTGGCGGCGCCGGGTATTAGCCTCCAAATGTGGCTCAGGCTCCAAGCAAAAATCGGAAAATCTCTGCAACTGCTTAAGTACTTGAAAATAGAAAACTAGGCACTGATATCGACCAATGGCAACGAAATCAACTAAAATGGCAGGCTTTATATTTTCATAGCGTAAAGTCGGCAGCTGCTATTGAAAGCTGCGTTTCAATACAGTGTTGACTCATAAAATAGCCTTTAAAAAACCAATCACGACGTGCATTTGTACTTCACAACGCACGCGTACACACTTATACACACACCTACACACATGCACACACAACCACGCACACACGTACGCGCACACATGTACATGTGCACACTCGCATACACACCTGCACTCGTATTTACGCACGCACGCACACACGCTGACAGGGTATGCATTTGTATGTGGCGGATACATACATACATACATACATACATACATACATACATACATACATACATACATACATACATACATACATACATACATACATACATACATACATACATACACACACACACACACACACACACACATACATTCATACATACATACATACATACATACATACATACATACATACATACATACATACATACATACATACATACATACATACATACATACATACATACATACATACATACATACATACATACATACATACATACATACAAACATACATTGGACCTAAATGTAAACAAATTGTTGGTGATGACGGGGGTAATGTCCTACGACGGGGTGATGGTCGGATGTAATGGCGAGGGGTTCCCATTGTTGCCAAATGGCAACCGATATAAAACTAACCGAAATTGCAAATTTACACAAAACAGTTAATTTATGGTAAGTCAGAGTTGAATACTGATCCAAGCCAACTCTTAAAATATTTTTTACTCTTTCATATCATTTATCAGTAAAAAGAAATTAATTCAGCAAAATTTACTTTTTGAACAAGGAAATCACACTGACTTCAAGGTCATAATAGTATATCAAAATTTCCAAAAAAGACTTGCTAGGGCAATAATTACCTTTAGCCATCATAGATGATGCAAATGCAGCTTCTGTTTAAAAATGTTTGAGTACGAAACAAATTACGTAATTATTAGGTTATTACCTAATTCTAAATTAGCCGTGTTGCCATATGGCAGCAAGGGACACGAAAATTAAAACCAGTCGTCAAATAATTTCTGGCACGTTGCAATGAAGACCCAAAGGAAATTTCACTATGATAAATTTACTTTTATTGTTAATTTTCTGAAACTTTCAAACGATTTTAAAAGAAGTTACGAGCAGTAGCAGTCATGTTGTCAAGTCGACATGAGTCGAGTCTGAGTCAAGTTCCCAGTCCATCTAAGCCGAGTCCCATATGCAGTCCAACGATGTTGAGTACGAGTCCCAATACAAGTATAATTATTAACATCAAGATCCATTGAAATATTCAATTTAACTGCACTGGTAGGATATCAACAGAAAAGTAACAAAATTTTCGAGTAGCCCTACACGTTGGTTTCTGCTACTAAGCTGCTCGTAATGGAAATTTAGATGAACTCGTACGTCTGCACCCAGTTGTCCCACCCTTTCTCGCTGACAATGTGGCTATAGTCGGCTCCCGAAGGCAGGAAATTCATCTCACACGTCTTGTCCATCTGGCGATAGTTGACTGACTCACAGGCGACGGTTTCTTGGCATTTTCCGATGCACATCAGAGCAGAACGTTTGCTAAGGATGATTGCACCAACTGACACAAATCGCTGGTTTGAAATGCGCTTCCATCTGTTCACTGTCATGAAGCACAAAGAATGACTCATCTGCATATACTGATTGTAAAAGAGCAGTTGTAACCAATGGGAGCTTATCATTCTTTACTATATTGTGTGGATTTTTATCCTTCGTTTAATTCATTATTATTCGTTAAGGTTCATTGTGTCGTTATGTCGTACAATTCATCGTAGTTCATAATTATTTTCAGTTCTACCCGACGACTTGGTTGTTCCCACAAGCTATGACCACTTTTGCTCAAACTCGATCTTTTGTCCTCCATAGGTTATAATTATTATATGAACCTCCTTTCCCATCCATCACTCTGCGTGAAACTCTTCCTGCTGGATCAATATTCTCTATCTTTCGCTCGGGGTTCTCTCACTGAATGGCCATTTATTTTAGCGGCGCTATAAAAATTACTATCTATAATACATTGCATTTTATGCAAAGATTAAATATTGTTATAACAGTAAAGAAAACATGTAATAAAGATATCATACTGTTCTCCCTAAAAGAGAAAACTTCCAAGAAAGATCACATTTTGTTCATTGTTCTATTTTACTGAAAATGATAACTTACAAGAGAGGTCATAGAGGTGCTGTTAAAGAAGTAAGAAATAACGCAGTCGTTGTACTTTGAATATATTGCTTACACTGTTCTGGTGTCTAGTGCAGGAGACATCAAAATCTCGAAGGAGCGCTAAAGCAAGTGATCTTACGTACATATCAACCGAAGACGCACCAAAAACAACCCGTGCACAAGCACATCAGTAGAGCCTGTAGAGGAGTCACAAAGTGAGTACCGCCAACTACTCCGTCTTTCTATATATATAGCAGATGGAAGGTAGGATCGCAAGTACGAGGAGCATGCAGTGTATAGGAGATATGAAAATTCTATAATGTAAATTAAATTTCAAGTTGAAAACGAACTAAATAACTCATATGCAACGGACACAAAGACAAAGCATTTCAAAATTTATGTGCAACAGTATGAAAGAGTTCATTCGATTACCTTATATGTCTTCTTATCCTGTATAGCCTTACCATACCTCTGTTAAAGTGACCTACGCCCTTTAATTAGGAATCTTCATTTGACTAAAACATTGAATTTTTAGCCTACATGTAGGCTATTAGCCTACATTTGTTAAACTTCTTTACTTTGGTTTCAGTAAAAAGTGTGGTCATTGTCATGGTTACTATAATTATAGCAATTGTAACCTAATAATGTTGACTCTGTTTTCGTGACCTTACGTCGCCTTATACCCTTCCCTGTCGTGACCTATAGTACGGTATAACACCACAACTTATTTAGCTGCACCTTACCTTGGGTCAACTTACCTTTCCTCATGGGCGGAGCTTATCAGGGGCTATGGATAAAAGGCCCAAATTCACCTTTTTGCCGTGAAAATGGTATCTTTTCAGGGGCTTAACCCCCCCCTCCCCCACTAAGAAGGTCCAGGCTCATAAATGTTTCCGGGAATATGGCTCTTTTCGCGAAACTTCAATCGAATGACTAAAAAAAGTCATAAATTTTTCCGGCAAAAACCCGAAATCTTTAGCCCCCCCCACCCCCCATACCCCAAAGAACGGAAACCAAACTCCGTCCATGCCTTTCCTTATTTCCTCAGCGTACCTTACCAACTTTATCATGCAGCACCTTTCAATACCGTTACTTTACCAATTACTATCAGCTTAGCACATTTGCTTAGCTTACAAACCATTTTGTTCCTAACTTTACCTTGAACCTTACTCACGGTCTTTCGTTGGTCAAAAGACTCACAGTTTCTGACTTGTCCTGCGTAGATCTCGATTTCGCAGATATTCAAATCGGTCATGCTATTGCTCGCCGTTTGGACGATGACGAATCGCCCAGACGCAGTGTTTGGATCGCACCGAAGACCGAGGTAGGCACCGTCCGCAGCCGGTCCCGGGTACCGACCGCAGAGGGAGTAGTATCCTCGGACCGGATCGGTGGTCCTGTTGCTGAATCCCACAACAAAGTTGTCCATACGATTCCCTGAATACAATTACGCAATTAGAATTCGCAACGTCAGTCAGTAGCCACATTTTAGTAACTCTTTTGATTTTCGCAGAGGGATACCATTATAATTACGGGTTGCGAATTTGCTATGCAACACAACAGGACTCAAGTCCAAAAACTCAGAATTTATCGGATTACGTGTCTACTGAGATGCTAGTGATCCTTAAGCTTTATACTTGAAGAACGTGTCAGAATCTTCGTTCTTAATATTTTGCTGGAGCAAAAACCGAACTCTTTCCAAACTATTCTGTCCCGATTCTAATCACGTTCCACCACCCAACTGCCATCGTCATTGACTTCCACCGTAGCACCACGCTGTCTCCTTGCATGGACTTACCCTAAATTTGACCTGGCACCGGAACCAAAAGGGTAGTTATGGCTAGTGTGGACTTGATTTGATTATAGTGCCAGTGAATAAACGGGTCTATCCGACGTGACTTTCGAGGGCGCTGAGAAATTCTCGAAGATTTACATTATGCTACATATTGCATGTTTACTGTTTACGCCTACATGAGATCGGTATTCATATATGCGCTCAGAATAATGCATTTAGGATTGTAGGCCTACTTATGTTATCGGAATTTCGCAGAAAGACTTGCTATGATGTGAGGTGGCATCATGTTACGTGAGGCAGGGGCGGCGCTACACCAGGTCATGACTTGGCATGACAAATGCCTTAGTAAACTTATAGAAGCATGGGGGGCTACTGTCATCCAATGCACGTCAAAGCGTTGGTTGGTCTGTTTTTACCGAAACTCCAATGATCAATAGAGAATTACTGAAAGGAACAGTAGGGCCTATATAGTAGCAGAAATTGGAAAGATACATTTACAATCTGTGTTAAACTTTGTTTGTATATGCACTTGTTATAGCGCCCCTTCAAGCTCTCTCTACTCAGAGGCGCTCCCGAATGCAGAGCGGACACTGCATCGGAGTTTCACGCCGAAGCGCTGAGCAATTGTGAGTGAAGGACTTGCCCAAGGTCCCTACGCGGTTGAGGGTGGATTCGAACCTCGAACCTTCCGGCTTCAAGGCCATGACGCCACCACTACACCACCGCGCCCCTCTGCATGGAGAACCCATTCCGGCTAAGTGGGTGAGGAACAGAGGAAGTGAGAATGAGTTGCAAAACTGTGTATATTTAAAGGACAAGAACGTGAATTATAATAGTGCGCCATAAGCTTATTTAGCTTTGGTGTGGGCAAAGAAAGCAAAGAAACGCTCTTGCTACACCGGGTCGCAGAGATAATCGCAGAGCTAAAGAGATTCCACCAGCGAATGTATAGGAAAGGAAATTGTAAGCTAACGTGACGATGAGAGTTGGAGAAGTGTAAGTAGGAGAAGAGGAAATGAAATAGAGATAGTTTGCTTGAAGTCGTGGTGTTGATGGACCTTTTTGTTGTGGTGCTGGTGGTGACGATGACAGCTACGACGGCGATGATGACAACGGTAGAGAAGAAGACGATGATTGCTATGTATCGTGGAGGTGTGGGTGAAATTGAAATCCTGAACGAACCCAGGACTAAGGACACCCAACTTATCGTCGCCTCCCTTCTGAATATCTCCAATCAGGGGATAGTATTCTCGATTTCAGCACTTCACTCAGAAGTAGGCCTACTATAATTATGTCACTTACCGCAACAATCGCCTCGGTTAACTAATACGACTCGTTTCACTTTGACCAGCTGGCGTAGGTCGACGCGCCACCATTGGTCCACAACTGAATAGTACCCTGTATGAGTACAAGATCCCGCATTGAAGTTTGTGTTGTAGTTGCCGTCGATGGCACGACTAGCGATGTTGGGGTTATAAGTGGTACTCTGAGTTGCTGTTAGTCCTTTCAGATTCAGTTTGACGTCCACCGAATCTGCAGCTGCTGTCGAAAACAAAACCAGCTCGATCTTTCGTTACTAGTATACTAAAATATTAAGCACTGTCAGTTTGTCGTCTGCCCATGCGCCTTACCTGACACTCACGGAAGTAGAGAGACATTTGTAACCTCAATTGCACATGATTGTGAGCTGATTCCCTCACGCCTTTCCATGGCAGAGCAGTTTCAAAGTCGTGAATTAAAATTTATATGTACTTGAGATGAATTAAAATGAATTGTAGACTTCAAACTGATAAACAATGACAATGAATTAGACAAATGCAGACTGATGAATAAAGACAAATTCACATCCCACCTGGAAAATAGAGCCACATTCTGCAAAGAATCTCGACGACTTTAACCACGGCACTTGCGAACTTCATGTCTATAGCCACTATAGATGAGTTTAGATAAGGCAAGCTCAGATCAGGTGAGTACTGATCACTGATCAGACTAGGTTGTATCAAGTGAGAAAGGCCTACGTAAGTGTAATGCAAGGTGAAAATATGACTTGGTTGCGCAGCTGCAAATTAAGAGCAGATAATTTTTCTACACGGTGTCCACGATAAAGTAGGCCACACAATAAAGTGTCATAACTCGGTCAAAACGTTTAGGATTTGTCTGAAATTTTAAGCACAGCAACAGTGACCGTATTTACACGAGATCTTAAAGCCGATTAGAAATATTCGCGAGTTTGCCAAATTTATGAGCGTTTGAGATACAGCACCAAAAAATGCAACTTTCCAAGATGCAAAAGCTGAAAGGAAGTGAAATTCAGCTATAAATGGTGGTAAAAATGTCATTTTTGTTCACGAACACCCGACCGTAGACGTATTAGTGTAGTAGCTGTCCCGGAAGACTCTCGGCTTCATATCCGCAGCTGTGGCCGCCTAGCAGTCCAGACCTTGATCCGGGTACATGTACCGGAGTAGCGCGTTTTTCGTTCCTGTATTCATGACATCGATAACGGTAGGGCGCGTCTGATTGAAGAGTGACAGCTGTTTGACCAGGTGATCATCGACCTGACCTATGTCTACGGCTGTGTGTTCGTGAACAAAAAGAACATTTTGAAAAAAATTTATAGCTGAACTTCACTTCCTTTCAGCTTTTACATGTTGGAAAGTTGCATTTTTCGGTGATGTATCTCAAACGCTCATAAATTTGGCAAACTCGCGAATATTTCTAATCGGTTTTCGGATCTCGTGTAGCCTAAATATGGTCACTGTTGCTGTCAATGCTGTGTATAAAATTTCAGACAAATCCTATATACGTTTTGAACGAATTATGACACTTTATTGTGTGGTCTACTTTATCGTGGACACAGTGTACACTGTACAACCTTATAATTGTTCACTCTCAGGAGACCTACTATGTGCTGTAGCGCCCAATGACGACTGTGAGAAGCATTAAGTCTATTGCCACTTACGCAATCCATAGATATGTTGATAGGTTGCCATGACTGCATGTGTGTAAAGGTTTCAGCAACCTAGACAATCTAGGTGTTGGGTTACATGTCTGGATTTCAGCAACCATCATTGATTTGTGTTCAGAGTCAATGTCAGCTCGAGTTGTCAGCGTCTCATCATATTATGATGAGACGCTTGCAGACTCTGAGATTAGACTTAGAGTCAAGGGCGGATACAGAAACTTTGGACGGGGGGGGGGGGGGGGGGGGGGCAAAAATTATAAGCCTTGAGTTTGGAATTTTTTTCCTATCCGCCAAAAAAGTTGATGACCTGTTTTTAGTCATCTGGCGAAATTTTTGGGAAAATTATACCATTTCATCCTCCTTTTTAATTTCTTTAGTCATGAAGTCTTCCAAATCCTTGAAAATATACCAAATTATAAGCTTGTTGAAAACGACACATGGGCATTTCTAAATGGGGGGATGGCCGGATTGCCCCCCCCCCTGGATCCGCACTCGCGCCCCCTTGCGCCCTGCTGCGGACGCCAATGATGGTGTCAATGTAAGACCATCTTATTGCCAACGCCTACTCCACGCATCTGCACTTAAAACATGCTGTCAAAGCCTCCCTTCTGGGCTCAAGATCGAGTACAATGTCATGACTCCGAGGTCATGGATGCACTTATTTTCAAATCTGGGCATCGTCCTGCCACTTATTAAACTAGTAGGGCCTAGGCCTACAACCCAGAGAAGTTAGATCTCGAGGCGTTCAGCCTTCAGGCACTTCATTTTTACACTTTAAGCGCTGACTCGATCCCTGGTGGCGAAGGGTGCGCATAACAAACTGGCTCTCTTTAGCTCTCTCGGTGACCGCGTCTGGCGTCGTCACGACGGTTCTAGTCTTCTGGAAGACATGGTTGTCTAGAGTAGTCTCTCATTGGAGATGCTCCTGTTACCTAAAGTTGACTCGCCAGTGTTTTACAGGCTCCCTTAAAAAATTCGCCGTAGTTGGACTAGGAGCGCCTCTGAGTGGTTTCGTCAGAGGATGCTATATAGGCTATTAGTCCAGTCAATTAAGTCTTGAACCCGAAGATTTACTATGGCAGGCAAATTTTTGCACAAAAAGTTTCGAAATGGACTAAAAAATATGTGGTAGAAATGCTACGAAAATGCGATATGGGGAAATAATTTTAAAAATTAATTTAGTTTGGAGCAGACGACCAAAAGCACCAACAGATAGGCCGAACGAGTTTGTTTACATATCAATGACTGGCGGAAATACGATTTATCTGCTGGAAACACAGTGAAATTACCGATTTAAAAAAATTAGATATCGAATAATATATTTATTATCTGAACTATGGAGACCAAAAAATAAAATTTTATGCAATAAGTTTGCAGCGTGTGGTCGATAACTACCCCGCACTTAAGGCCACGCTTATAAGTATAGGCGATGACTAAGCGAAACGCTATACGCACAGTCATAATTTTCATCACACTAATTCACGATTTAAACATATTTCCCCATGTTGGAATTTCTTAGCATTTTTACTGTAGTTTAATAGGACATTTACGTACAATATTCTGCCAAAAAAGGCCTGCCATAGTAAATCTTCGGGTTCATGATGAATTTCCCGTGTTTTTGACTGGCCTATATAATAATAGCCAATGAATGTCAAAGTGAGATGGCGCTAGGTGTCCTTCCGACGCGCCTCCGATTCTTGCTTCTAAAAACATTATGTAGTCTGTTGTTGAGAAGATGGCGTCTACGGGAGAGACCGACGTTTTGTTTGATATTAGAAGTGCTCTTTATATTGGAAACTATCAGCAATGTATAAACGAAGCACAGAAGCTGAAGGTAATAGAAGTTATGTTTGGAATATTCTGCTGGTATATTTTATGTTATATAGCGCTGTGTTTGGTTATTTGAGTATGATATCATCGATGCCACGTCACTCGGTGTCCCGGCTCTGAACTATTATTATTGTTATTTCTATTGTACAATATTAGACTGCAAGGTATTGTAAATACGAATCTGAGGTCCGAAGCATTTTTGATTGAGAGACATGTTCAGGATCCCAGCACAGTAATCATGGAATCTCGAACTTCTGCTATGTCACTCGGGATCAACCCGACTTCCGAAAAGCTGAAAATGCACAAAAGTTCGATTTCCCGAAAGCAGTTTTGTAGAAAGCGGCCGAACTTCCAAAAACCAATTGAATTTTATTCATGACACTTGGGAAATCGATTTTGAGAATCCGACCGAAATTCCTTTGGGGATTCGGGTTTCGGAGATTTGGACTACACCCATGTCAATCACCTACTGCAAGCATTGTTAGATTGGGTTCGAAAGCCAGCCGAGAAAATTTTATATGACTACTTAAGAAAAATATTGTTATCATTAACCCTTTTGTCAATTTGTAGGTTGCAGCTGATCTGAAGATTGAGCGAGATGTTATATTGTATCGAGCGTACATTGCCCAGCGCAAGTTCGGCGTTGTTTTAAGTGAAGTTGTGTCCAGTTCTCCACCTGAGCTTCAAGCCATCAGGATGTTCGCTGATTACTTGGCGAATGAGACAAAGCGGTAGAAACCATTAGCCTCATTTCACACTTTGCTATGTTACGGCTACTATAGCGATTAAAGCATGCAGTAAGTTTAAAGCTAGGGCCAAGATAACTGGTAAATAACGGGTCATTCTAAGGTTTTCATAATACTGATGATGATGATAATAATTATTTTAGTTTAATTTCAAACTGACACAATGCAGAATGATTACAAATAAAATAAATACTTGTAATTCAAAGTATGACGGTTGATCATAAGTTATTAAAGGAGCCGAATTTAACTTTTGGCAGCCAACAGGACACCCATCATGTCATACTACTGATTTTTTCATCGCCGTCTGTCGATTGTAAGGTTAAGCGGACCTTTGCAAGGTTGCAGTCCTGAAGCGATCCTGCATCCGTGCCAGAGTGCTTACATTACTCTAAACTCTTTTCTCATGATGATGATGATGATGGTTATGTTTGTGGTGGCTATAATGATGATTATGATGAAGTCCATTGTTGTTATGACGGTTACCGTATGGAGTGGCGAAGACTTGTTGACCAATGCTCCGATCGGAACAGGAGGAACTAAGTCTAAGTAAGTAAGTCATTGTTGTTATTTTCAGAGATAAAATCCTGGCTGAACTCGACACTAAACTCAGTCGAAATGTCGATTTAACCAACCATGTTTTCCTTCTTATGGCTGCGTCCATCCTTTTTGACGAAGGGGTTCGTACATTCGATTTTATATTCCAGGCACCATAGCTATTCCTCCAGCACATCTATTAAGTCACTTGTGCTGCTACTGTAGGCGAATGAGAATACTTAACTTACTGAAGGCATCAAAGCCTAAAACCTTATTCACTATACCACATATTTACTTATTTTAGACTTAAGGGCTTGTCCTGAGTAGTGTGGAAAATCTTTCAAGCTAAATAGTACACATAATGGCACTGAGATCTTAAACAGTTCTTATCAAGTTCAGTGTGGTTTTCATTTGAACAAATTGATTTAATTAGTTTGTTTCAGTCTGCAATATCTCTACTGTGCAGAGCCTCAGTAACATGGGCGGAGTTTATCAGGGGCTAGGGGGAGCTAAGCCCCCCCCCCAAGAAGGCCCAGATTTAGCTTTTTTACCATGAAAATGATATCTTTTTCCGGGCTTAGCCTCCCTAAGAGGGCATTAGCCCCTCCAAGAACGGAAACCAAACTCCGCCCATGCTCAGTAAGCCTGTGTGAAAAATTAGAATTGCAATACCTTGAACTGAGCAGAGGTTAAGTACTTTTTACCAGTATATATATATTTATGGAAATTTAGAACTATGCAAATCTTGTCTGTGGTTATTTTGGTTTGATGATTTGTGTTTCAATTTAGAATTACGACGCTGCGATGAGAACTCTTCATCAGTCAGATGCTTTGGAATGGTATGCCAGTCATTTCATTAATAAGTACTGTGTTAATTACTCTCTGAGCTGCTTCTTTTCCTTTAACCCTTTAATAGCAATGAGCTGTTTTGCCCTAAATTGACTCAATAATTTTAGTTCCCAGGTGTATCTTTTGTTAGTTATGGACTATCGTTTTACACAGTACCGGTAGATATCACTGAGATCATTTGCTGTTTGTTTGGTTTTTCTAGTATAGCCATGCTGGTTCAAATAATGCTGAAACTGGACAGGGTTGACTTTGCCAGGTAAGCTGTATAGTGTCTAATATTCGTTAACATAGATTTTATTTGCCAAGAAGCTGTCATATCTTGGGATGAGGTTAAAATGGGTTGGTGACTTTTATAAGATGTGACCTACTTTGGTACCATCCCTTATCTCCATTTTAATGCCCTTCCCAACCAATATTTTCCCTTGGACAATAAACACTAGGGTACTAAGGCACCATGCCGATGTTGCAGGGCTTACTTTGCTATGGGTTTGAGTATTTCTCAAGCTGCCACATTAGTCAGGCAGGCTTTAGGTAGATGATATGCATAACAGAATGTCTGTTGTGTGAGGTTTGTGTTCAAGGCACAGGCTGCACAAAATCTTTATACATTAATTGCTCCTCAATCCCATATTTGCAAAAATTCTCATTGGTTGAACTCTCTATAGTAGCTCTAGTGCCAATGCGACACTAGCATGGCTTCACTATTAAGATCACTGATAATTATCTGTTCGCTGGTATTTTTTATTGCAACCTCAGTTTTTGTGAAATGTCCCATTGTGCTATGTTCTAGGAAGGAGCTGAAAAGGCTGCAGGAGGCTGATGAAGATAACATCCTGACACAACTGGCAACTGCGTGGGTCAATCTGGCAACGGTACTTGTTAGATTCGTTCATTTCTTTCAAGAATTCAATACGACATTTCTCAATAAATCTACTCAGAGGCACTCACAGTCCAGCCACGGCAACAGAGTTTACATTTCAGCAACTTGTTAGTCTATTCCAAATTGTGAACCCAACAATTGAGAATGCCATGCACTGCCTGATTGTGAAGTAGACCAGGGTCTGTTTAAATACAATATGCATACAAATGCATGGTTTTCATACATATGCATATGGATGCAGATGTGTAAATCTGATGTTTATGACACGTTATGGGAGTCAAAATTGATGTACAAGATCTATTGTTGCCATATTGTGAATGTCAACTACAGCCTTTGTTATTTGAGTGACAAATTTCTTGTCTGTTAGCGATTGTTTTCTGTCTGTTAGAAATTATTGTTTTCTGTCTGTTAGCAATTGTTGTCTGCTTGTGTAATGTGAAGGGAGGTGAGAAGTTCCAGGATGCCTACTACATATTCCAAGAGCTGACAGACAAGTTTGTGTCAACGCCTCTGCTGCTGAATGGACAGGCTGCTAGCGTCATGGCACAAGGAAGATTCGAGGATGCTGAGGGCATGCTTCAAGAGGCTTTAGACAAGGTAACAAGTAGCATTGTGTTACAAACAATTAGTGTTATAGCTACTTTAAAAAGATCTTTGCTGTTTCATTGTTCTACAGACATTATTTTCGATTGTCAATGGAATTACTGGTGCCTATTATTATTATTATTAAATAAATAAATTTGTAATGCACACAGGATCACATCAAGATGTGAATCTGAGGCGTGGATAGTCAGAGGAAGATGAAGCTACTTATGCAAGTACTAGAAAACCAAGGAGAAGTAGTAAGTTTTGAGCCACTTTTCGAAGGAAGTGAATTGGAGCTACGAAGCGAAAGCCGATTCCATTCCCTTGGAACAGAGGCAAGCATGCACGCCCATAGGTATATACGTAGTATTATGAACACAGAATTGGTATGCAACCATCGAGTGGTAATACTTCAAGTTGGTTAGGATTAAAACTAGTAACTTGCTGCTTTGACTTCCATGGCACTTTTAGTACACACTCTCATTGTAAAAGTTTGAAAGAGCAGGTTTAGGCACTTCCTGATAGCGTAGCGTGCTAGTTGATTCTCTAAAATTACTTGCTTTAAAATAAACAACAGTTTCCTGTCTGCAGCACTGATCTTTCTTTCGTATTTGCACATATTTTATTCTCGTGTTTTATAGGACAGCAACAATCCTGAGACTCTTCTCAATATGGCCGTCTTAGCTCAGCACCTGGGAAAGCCCCCGGAGGTAAGAGATGACACTTTCTTGCCTTTACAGTACTTAGTCATTTTCACCGTACAGTCATTTTTTCAGTACTTTGTACAGTATTCGTTTTTACAGTATCCAATTTATTGTATTCGTTTTTACAGCATTCGTTTGTGCCTGTGATGCCTTATATTTGATAAAAGGTAAATATCGTGTAGGGTATGATTGCTTTGCATTACATTGCTAATGTGAGAAAGGGGTTTAGGGTACATTGGTAAACACTCTGGCATGAAGAGCGCACGGATGTGGTATCGCTTCCCGCTACCCTCCCAAAGGTCCACTCAACCTTCCATTCGGTAGTTGGAGAACTGAGTAGTAGGATGGGATGGACGCCTTGCATGGCTGCCGACAGTTAACTTCTACTCCTGTAATGACCTGTCATTGTCTGTTGATTACTGATTGTAATTATGCTGCATTGTGTCAGTTTGAAATTAAACGAAGGTTATTATGTCGCAGGTGAGCAACCGATACATTTCTCAGCTGAAGGAGAGTCACAGAAGTTTTCCATTTGTAAAAGAATATCTGGTCAAGGTGAGCAATTGACGCAGACTTTCTAATTGAAAGTTCTGCTTATTTTCTACACACGTCTTTTAATCGTAATCATCAGATGACTGATCAAGTGGTCGTGACATCAACAGATCCTATGGGTTTGTGCATGTATGTGCAGTTCAAATGAGCAAGTCAAAGGCTGTATTAAAGAGCCATGTAACTGTAATGCATAGAACTAACGTAGAACTAAACCAGCACCTGCCATTTGACCTGTCTGCTTTACTCATGAACTGCCAAAATTCTTTGCAATTTCTTGTACCCTATTTACATTTAATATCTTTGACCTGCTGAATAACTCCGTTGACCCTAAGGTGACCTGCTGAAATTGTACAGCTGGCACTGCCACTGAACTAAACCTCAATACTTATGTATTTTGCATTATAATAATGCTTAATTAGCAGACACTTAAATGATGCTTTTTTGGCTAAAACCTGCGAAACTTGTTTGTTTAGGAGAATGAGTTTGACCGGCTGTGTCGCAACTACAGTCCGAGTGTCATGTAGATGGAGCCACATCACACGCGTAATTCTGCTTCGACGAGAAGCAGACGTTAGTTTACAAGTGACGGTTCAGACAGTGTGGACTCGTTGTTGTTAGAGGTTGCTGGAGAAATCTGTCTTTGATAAAATGTTGGTAATCTTGATAAAAAGCAGACTTTGAAATAAAGATGAAATGTTGTATAGTACATCTGCATATAAACAAAATCTCTTGTTATGAATATTTTCTAAGGCATACCCTGCTGTTAGTTATGTGCAAGGCTCCTTTGTAACAGCATGGCTGTGTTAGGGCACCATATAAATTGTCATTACTATCTGCAATTGCAATGTCTTCATGCGGGAAAAGAGCAGTGGAGAGCCTTCTAAGATGTCTTTAGACTTCTAGGATATCTTCATACTTGGTTAAGATGCTGTGCGTTCAGTTGATTTTTCTTGTTGGTATTAGTGCATTGCTGGTCACTAAAGATTCAATAAGAACTTGAAAAATGCAATGCTATAATTATACCTTCAAAAGAATAAATTATTGGCCATGTTTGGTAGCAAATGGACTTGCACAACTAAAAAGAAATTCTAAGCGTTTCGAAAGAAAGCCGAAGTATTGCATGGTTTCCACACAAAATTACTGCTTTATCTAGTATCAAAATTGAAACGACATACTCTACAATAATTTAATAGACATATCCACAGTTTCAGCAACGTGATTAACGAAGATAAATATATAAAATTTTATTATTATAATACTTTACGTGGCAGCTTCAGTCCACCGGCAAATATACACGCTACCGCTACAAACGCCTTTAAACACGGCGGCACCTGTAGATGCAAAATCCTTTTCTACATGATTAAATGCAGGTCGAGAGTCGTGTCCTCCTATGATCCATTACTCCGTTTCGAGAGTTCTTTAGCCGACGTTGCAACATATGCTTTCCTAACCCACAGTTTGGGAGTTCTGCGGCACACTTCTGTACTTAGGGAAAAATTACACATTCATAGTTGATTCTCTCATCCTACAGAAGTTCCTCCTCAAAACGAACCGCTCACTGCACAGCAATTCCTAATTGAAATCTAAAGTGGTGACAATTATTCCCTAGCTCAGTGACAAGACTACGTACGCTGCTTGTACCCGTTTTTCGATGGTACCCCGTTCGTTCGCGCACCAAACTCGCCAGACCGGTCGCACTGTTAACTGTCCCGCGGCACGACGGCCTTCCATATTGACAAGTCGAACGATACAACTCGAAGATGAGTCTGAAAAGTGACAGGTGGTCAGTGTTTGTGAGGTCAAGAGTTGGGCGAATGCTGTCCGCCGCTCACGTCAAGGGTCGAGTCGGCTCGCGAGGGGTAGAGGTAGTCAAAGAAGCCGTTTGACAGGGCGAGCTGTTGGTTTGCGAGCGAGTAGTCGGGGAAGCTGCTCATCAGCGAAAACAGGTCCATCATGCTCACGTCGTTCGGCATCAGGCCGTCGAACCTGCTGCCGTAGAGGCCGTACGGGGCGTGCAGCCCGCCTGGCATCGCGGGAAACCCACCGAACGACGGTGGCGGAAGAACAGGCGGAGCAACAGCCGGTGGAATGTTGTTTAGCTTTGACGAGAGGGTGAATGGCTGGTAGTTGCGGTGGGCGAGCGGTGGCGGGGGAAGCGGAGGAGAAAGGTCTGAGACGAGGTCAGGGCTGAGGTTAAGCAGCGGTGGCGAAGGAACGGGGAAGTTGAGGGGCGACAGGTCGTAGACGGTGACCTGAGGGCTGGACACGGTGGGCGATGAAACGGTGCTGCACTTGGATTGGATGCTTGACGACGGCAGGTAGTTCTTCGTCAGGCCTTGCAGATGCGACTTGGAATCATATTGGTACGCGGCTTCGTCGTCTGATTCTGTGAGGTCGATTACGTCTCCGTCAAATGGCCGTGCAGTTCCTGAACACGTGAATAACACACCAGTAACACATCAGTAACACATTAACCCTCACACTTCACATAGTCTCATCAAAGCAGACGTTTCTAACACTTGCAGCTGATCTGATTGAACGTAACCTTTACATCAACACTGCACATGAACAGGTTAAACTTTATGACTGCAACTTTACAACAACCCAGTTAATCTGACTGTTCAAGGGCATTTGTATTTTAACTATGTAAAAGGCCACTTTACACTTTAAAGACAAGCTGTACTGGTTTCTCAGTAAAGTTAAAAATGCAATTACTGCATCAGGAACAGAGAGATTGAATATTTACTGCATGTTCCTGCCATATGATTTTACATTTTCATGTACACAATGGCACAAGCTTTGTACCAAACATTGAGAATTTTTTTCCATGGCTTCACTATGGCATTAGCGTATGGAAGCTGTCATTAAGTCCACGCCCAACAAGCACTCCGTTCTCTTGGCTGAGGTCACATAGACTAACTTAAAACATCCACAACACTTAATTATTCTCGTAACTTGCCTGGCATCTCCTGTGCTTCGGCCCTCGGACTGCTGCACGAGTTTTCATCAGCATCTTCGGTGCCAGTGATGTGCCACTGGCCGTCTCTTGTCAGTTCAATTTCCGTTGAATCAGGTGAATTGTGGATTATTTCCAGGAACAGACTGCAACAACATCGCACGAATCCAATCAAACCAATGCTCACAAGGCGTCTAAAACATTTATACTTGCAGCCTTCTGTTGAGAAAGCCCTTGGTTGTTATGCAAAGTTCTACAAGGCTTTGAGCAAGTGTTACAACCGGTTTTAAAACGCTGAGTTAAGATCTTCAATACTTTCAGTTCATACCATTATGCATTCTTGGATACATTAATTTGAATATGAATTTCTCCTGTAGTCGATCTCAAATTCTAGTTGCGTCTGTCCATTTATTATGTACGCAGAGAGGGGTCACCGGATTTAGGCGATTTGCATGCGGGTACACACAGGGGCGGGTACACACGGGTGAAGGTCTCAATAAATGGTACATGTATAGGCAAAATAAATTTCTAGTCATGACGTCCACATTAGTCTATTTTCAACTCTGTATTATACTGTTGGACTCATCTGATGGCATTTTATTGCACTATAATTAAATTATGTTCAGATCTATACAGTAAAGCTTATTAAAGTAAACAAGTTTTAGCTTGCAAATATGATGTTTAATAGAGATAAATAGTAGCCTATGACAAAACCAGGAAGCTGGAGTTATTTGGTCAGATACCGGTATGCAGAATGAGTGATGACAGAAAAATAAAGAGGGATAAATGTTCGGAAGAATGGAGGGAGTAAACCGGAGGGGCAGACCACACAAGAAATGGCTAGACAACATAACAGACTGGTGCTGAGCGCCAATACAAGACCAGACACATGCGGCCTTGGAAAGACAAAAATGGCGATGAATAACTGAGGATGGCAGCAGGCACCTGTAGACGTGCACTGGTCCCTTGGTTCTTGATGATGGTGGTAAAATAAATGTTTTATAGAATGACTTTAGTTAATTAACTTTTGTAAGGGGTCGTGAACATTATTCGCATGTATGCATGGGAGTTCCACAAAATATGGGAGCTGCAACAGGGGAGGGAGTCGAAAAAAAATTTGTACATAATAAATGGGGATGGGCCCTCTTCCTCTGCTTTCTCAAAACCTATTTCTTCTCTCATAACCTTGCACACTGGGAGCGTCTCTGAACGGTCCATTCTATTAGAGATGCTTTGTCAATGTTCTTTGATTAATTACAGTACAACACATTGAGCAATGCTCACGAAGGTCTTACTTTAAATACCAAAATACAATATTAAGCATCAAATTTATGCAAACGAATCGCAATTTCAGATTCACAACAACAACAAAAAACCCACAACACACGACCAAATTATAATGCTAAAACAAAACATAATTTGCATTCTGTTTTGCTTTCCCATTTCATCGTCAATACCACCAACCTCAAGCCAATTAAACTACAGATGAAAATGCACTGAAAGAGCAGTCTTAATAAATCGTTAAAAAAAACTGTTCTGAAAACTGATTACACCATGGATGAAACTGCCAGGGCTGTTTTTAAGGAACTTTTAGAACTGCACAACCCCCTTCTTTTTCTTCCCATCCTAAATGATAAATTACTTCCAATCGGAGGACAATGGCCATTTTTTGCTTGTTTTAACTACAGGTACAGAAGTGCTTTTACAACTGCACAAATCCATTAATTTAGAAGTACACATTTTGTGTACAACTGCATGTTAAAAAAAGCCCTGGAAACTACACTCTAAGTGCATTTTGAATGAATCTTTTAAGAAACCAAAGTCTTATTATCGTCACTGACTGACCCGTCGATGATGAGTTTGCTGAATTCTGCAGGACGATCGCAGATCGGACAGATCCACGACGGCTTCTTCTCGTTCATCTGCAGAAACGTTTCAGCGTCGAAACACTGCAGGTGGTTGCAGGTGACCGCACGGCACGGCAGCTTCATGCGCACCTTTCCTAACTAACAAGCAATAACAACAGCATTCATCTGTTCTGCACGAAATGAGACAAACACCCTTTGATGCAACATGGCCGACCAGACACTGACGTCAAACACAGGCATTTTACCAGAAAACATTGATACTCTCAAAGATAGATGCATGTACATTAATGTGCCTGTCAACTTCCATCGCTAAGGAACAAGAGAAGGACAGCAATTTAAATACTTGTAATTCAATTACATTTCCCACGAAATCGTAATTTGAAGTTCGATTATATGCCCAAAAGTAATTAACTTTTTCAAGTAATCTCCCTCATCCCAGTTACTTAAATACAAAGATTCTCATGCTGAGCAAACTGACCAGTTATCTCCACTTCACTACTTTAGCAAACTAAGCACAGGCAGTTGCTGCAATAGAATGTACATTGTACACTTTGTACAGTGTTGATTGTTGTTCAAGACTGCAGTTTCATCGCTTAGCAATACAACAGAAAAAGTACAATGCTCAGCGGCAAATCCACGCACATATATTGTGGCGCTAAACCAATTGGATTCCCACGCACAATCGCACAGCTGAGATTGCATCTGTACTACTTACTGGACAACGCAAGGAAATACGTAGACTAGTAGTAGCAAGTTCTGCATCACGATCTAGTGACAACTTTTCTCGAACTGCGAACATGAAAACAAAACAAAGCACAGCATGCACGTAAATGAATACGGCCTTACAAATAAGACAACTTCAACGTAATATTCCATGTTTAATGCAACAAGCGTAACAGCAAAGCGAATTATGTTAGATCAAAAATGGAGATTTCAACTGGCAGTAATGTCCTTTTCACTGAGCATTTTGTATGCTGTTCCAAACAGAATAATGTTCTCCTGGTGCATTTCACCGATAAAATGAGTACCCCGCTGTATACAGTCAGCGGGAATCTGATGGTAATGTGAGGGAGATAAGATCATTTGCTGACACCATAAAGAATCAAAAACACTTGCTTGACATGAACTCAGATTTAATCTAATGCCTACTAGATAAGTAAAAGTCGTAGCCTATTAGAGAAAGCCAGGTTGAAATAAGGCAAGTGAGAAAAACGAGAATGTGAAGTTATTGAGACTAGGCTGGGTCAAACAGATGATGCTTGAGTTTTGTTCCATTGAATTAATTACAAAATGCTAGATGGCACAAATCGGACATTGAATTTCAAACACTGGAAGAGCCAGCACTAAATAATGCCCTAAAGCACAATACAATTTTGGTGTAAGGGAGACCTAATTATGTCTACATCTGTCAGATGACTGAACAGCTTAACAACATGATGCATTGTTTTCCCAGTCACTATGGCACATTCTCAACGCTAAAGTGTTAACAACCCTTTACCAACTTAGGGTGTAGGATTTCCCATATATACCATTTACTCCAAAAAAATTTGGTCGGCAAAGGGTTAAAGGGAAGTATAGAACCAATTCTTCTTTGTCCTCTATGCTATATCTGACAGGTATAAATATATCAAACTTGTCTTTCTTTGTCGTCAAAGAATAACTTTTTCGTCCGATTCTAAAACTGCAATTACTAGCATTATTAATGTTCTTCGCGCAAAGTAAATTCTTGAAACAAACAAATGAATGATTGATTGATTAACTTACTCATCATTTTCGTCTGTTCGGGTTTGCACGCTCCACTTCGTTTCAGTCTCTGTAGTAGAATGCTCGAATCAAGACGCTTGACAAGATAAATGGCCAGACAGTAAGTCTACAACATGTCAACCAGCGCTCATGAACAACTGCTCTGAAGTACATAATGTCAAAAGCTTTATAAAGTAGATCGAAACACACCTGACATCGAAAAAAAGAAGCCCCAGCCTATAGGAGCCTCCAGATATTTTAGCAGGGCAACACGACACAATGGTCACAGTTCAGCTTTTTTCAAAATAGAGAGTAAAAATGTAAATCAGGAAAATCATTGCGTGAACAACTGAACATCCATGGGTATTTTTGATATATGTTTCTAAATTTAAATTTCTCAGTTTCACTCTGTCATCATTAATGATATGGTGTCAAGGATTTTGTTAAAATGAAAAAGTAGTAATTAAAAATGGGTGTCAATTTTCCAGGGTAGTTGGAAGTGCCCCCTCTTGCTCCATGTGCGGGCACCCTGTCCTGACCTAGAAGACGATATGCCAATGCAGTGTATGCATTGAGGTACTCTGGTGCAATACCAAGGGAGGGACTTGCACACAGGCAGGGCAAGTTTACGGTCCATACAATACTGTACTGGAAGCCAGTACAACCCATGACAAAGCAATGGCGTAACGTAATTGTACTTTTTACAGTTACAAACTAGATGCTCAGTAATTCCGGATGCATTGCAATTTCTATCAATCAGGGGTGCAATGTAAGTTCTGATTGCTGATGGTATTGACAGAAAAGTACAGAAGAAGGTCATTTGCATACAATACTGGTCAGTTAATAACAAAAGCAGTTACCTTGGTTTCTTCCGTTATCCACGAAACCGTGATGCTGTTGTTTATGGAGTTTGAGAATCGACATAGCGTCGTAATATCTACAGGTCGACTAGGTCGCTTCGCTTGTGCCCCGGGTTTATTCGTCGGAATGGGATTCTTTTGCAAACAAAATAACGAGAGATAAAAAGTGCACAGAGTACTTTTTAACATGAACAGTTGAGTACTTTATAACATGATCCATTGAGTACTTAAATAATAACATGATCCACTGCGTACTTTAATAACATGATCCACTAAGTACTTTAATAACATGGTCCATTGAGTAATTTATAACATGCTTCATTGTCCATTGATCACTTTATAACCAGCCAATCACATAAAGACATAAATTTATATAGCGCCACTTCAAGATCTCTACTCAGAGGTGCTCATTGTCCATTGAGTACTTTATAACAAGCTACATTCACCTCAGGTCACCAAGCGAATGAGATCCAAGTAACATATTTTCCAGAACACAAGTCAAGAGTTTCGACTTACATATAAAGGTGTTGAACTGATTGATCACTGATTAATCTGTTTAACATCTAAAGTTCTGCCTCTCTATCAGTCAATATATCATCTTTGGATCTCATCAGCTACCTGAGATGTATAGAACCAAGTATACATGTATCAAATGTTTTAAAATCATAACAAATAGCAAAGGTTATCTTTAACTTCAAAATTGAAAACCGCTATAAAACCACAAAAAATACCAATTTTAATTCTTTTCTTCTTCAAAGTGCAGAAAGTTTAGTTTCAACAACAGGTTACATTTTTTTTGCGAATAATGGCCAAATATTCACGGCCACTGCTAGTACACGTGCTATTACCCGTCTGAAAATAGATCTGTGTGTGGGTATGACATGTCTGGCAGTACTGATGATTTACTGGTTTTGATGTAATGATTTTATAATTTTCTGCTGCTTTTGCATCGCTTCACCTTATGCAAACGGATCAACACATAGTCCGGAAAATACTGTAATCTCTTTGCACTTGTCCTGGGAGAAAATGCGAGAGTCATGATGATGATCATTGAATATGACAACTAAAAATGTCACAGCAAATTCGGAGAATTAAGGATTTTAATGAGAAAGGACAATTTGACAAATCAGTGCTCACAAAGCTGCTATAAATTTGTTAAGGTTACAATGGCAAGAAAACATGGAATACATTTCAGTACAACTTGGCATTTAGGACCTCTGAGTATAAATGAGTATATTAGATGTTGATACACCAAAGTCTGATCAGCAATAACTATTGGTTAATAAAGAATATACTTACTCACTCACCAGTTTATACAGCTGCTGTCAACATCACAGTCCATGTCTAATTTACTTTACAACTTGCAGTGTACTCAATAATCACAGAAATACGAGTCAAGATGTAAACATCTAAATACGAACAAAGATAGATAGTCCTCTGAAGATGAGCTGCTATTATAAGCACGTTGTAAATATTGTACTGTTTTTTTTTTAAATTTGCAAAGCCATCAATCAATATAGATTTGTTCAAACTGACAAGTTGACACAGACACAGCTTGTTAATCATTCTGATGTCTAATACACCAGGCACCACGTAACGACACATCAAATGTCAGCCCACATCAGACCACAGCCAACCAAAGTGGACGATTCAGGCATATCTCCGCCCACCTCACAAATTGCACCCTCCACATTACTGCTACATACTTCGTGGGGTGCAGTTTTGTAGTGAGTATGTTCATTGTCTTGCAGCCGGAGGGTTGCAGGTTCGAATCCATCTCAAGTCGCCGTGCAGGGACCTTGGGCAAGTCCTTCACTCGCAATTACTCAGCGCTTCAGTGTGAAACTCCAATGCAGTGTCCGCGCTCTAGTCGGAAGCGCCTCTGAGTAGAGAGCTTGAAGGGGTACAATAATAAGTGCACAACTGCACATAAAAACAAACAAACAAAAACTTAGTGAATACGAAGGCACTGGTAGTGCTTCTTACCGGTAGCGCAGCCAGTACGCCGTTTACTTTGACGGTAATGGTGGATGGGAAAGAGTCCGGCTGTCTGGCCGCGGTGTCTACTAGGCAGAACCTCAGCTGGACCTGTACGTTGTACTCCAGTTTGTTGGAATTGAACCCACTCCTAAAGCATGCAATCATCATAGAAACATAATATAACAGTGGTCTGGAATGGTCTATAACAGGAGGCACATCTGCTTCCTTAGAGAATTTTCTAAAATTCAACTCAAAATTGTGCTTTCTTCCAATGCTAGATATGGGAGTGCTTCTGAGTAGTCCCATTGAAGAGGCAACTACAGAAATATAGAAATTCTCGAATTAATGAATTCAAGTATTGTGGCTGTTTTTTAAGCTTTAATGCTCCTACACAGTATACTACAGGTAGTTTAAAAGAAATTCTTCTGCCTGGACATAGATATATTGATAAATCAATAAAGATTTTATTACAAGCCAATCGTCGGAAAAAATTGTCAGAAAATGCAACATAATAGAAAACATTGGTGAGAAAGTTTCACGCCGAAGCGCATGAGCAATTGTGAGTGAAGGACTTGCTCAAGGTCCCAACTTGGTGGCTTGGGGTGGATTCGAACCTGGAACCCTCCAGCTCAAAATCAAAGAATCCCCACTACATGACGGCCCCCTCCCCGAAGATGCATTACTACTTAGAAGAAGACATTTGTTAAGAATGTTCACTTCACCTTGACATTGTGATTTCCTGGATCTGTTGATCATTGAGGGAGAAACTTATCCGCGTTTCCTGTTGCTTCGTCGAACTTCGTGGAACTAAAAAGATGGAAGAAAAAATCTTTTGTCTAAAGAATATAACAACTTGAGTTATTTATGAAACAGAAAACGGCCAATGCACTCACTATATAGCTGAGTGTTGAATAGGGGCCTAGGTGGAGCAGAAATTACCAGGAACATCACAAATATGTGTCTGACCTGGCTGGGGTATAAACTCACAATCATCTATTTTTTGACACAGTGTGGCGAGAACACAATGGCAACGGACTCAAATTTGTTAAAACCAAAACGTTGGTCCGAATTTCCAGAAGTGGCAAGTGCCCTGCACCCAAGTAAATCACAGACAGCCGGACTCTTTCCCATCCACCATTACCGTCCAATACTCTAACAATGAGACAATCGGGTATAATCTACTTCACAAACAAATGCAAAGTTCTTCCTTTGACCGGAACACTCCCATTCCAATCGGCGGCAGGCTGCTCGTAAGCTCGTCATGCACTTCCTACCAAACTTATCCTTGGTTTCTTCCAGAACAAGTCATCTTATGAAATGTCAGTCAATGAAAACAAAGTCTGCTTTTGCCGATATTTAGTGAACTGAAATTGCCAACTACTGGTTCCCTTGAAGTACATAGCAAATACGCTGGGTCAGCTGCTTCATATACAGGCTAGAGCATATTTTGTTCATCAAGTTGGGCAGAATAACAACACCAGTACGCTGCACTTGAAAAGCACAAGTGTTGAAAACTGTTCTTTGGGGCCATGTTGGAGTCGGGAGCAGTTTCTTTGAAGAGGTGCTAGATAAATACATGAATGAATGAATGAACAAGATTTGAAATGTCATATGATACAGATCTACAGTGATACGTAAAGTAGATTGAAGTTTCTCACCTAGACTGACAGGTCGCAGGATTTCACCAAGGAGGTCATAGAAAGGCAGGTGCTTGAACTTCACTTCAGGATACGTCGCCGTCGTCGTCATTGTCTGACCATTCTGGTTCAGCAGCTCGCACAGTCCCTTGTGTATTGTCCCCGTATTTACATTAATTGTACTTCGACCTGAAATGGCACAAAATCCGGTACTGACTGTGCGTGCGTGTGTTCATGTATGTGTGTGTGTGTGTGTGTGTGTGTGTGTGGGTGGGTTCATGCGTGTGCAAACATAGTAATTTGAGCAACAATTCTGCAACATCCTGTTACGAGCATTAGCAGCAAATCAAGCTGAAAGCAGTGCATTCATTCATTCAATCGGAGAAATTATATATACAGGTAGATCTACTCAAAGGGGATGATCCCATCATAGCCACAAAAATGTCATATGAGGGTTCTATGGGAAAAAACAGGTGGATATGAGGCCATTCCTGAAGGTGGGACCCACAGGCATTAGAGTGCGAATACAAATGTTCAAAAACTAGCTCCATAGTCTGAGACAAAAGTGAAAAATATTTTCAAATTTTCATTATTAATATTAAGCAGCCATATATTCTTCAGCACATCCGTTTAAAATATTCAAATTCAACCGCAAACATATCAAATTCAACCGCAAAACACATCAAATTCAAACGCAAAACACATCAAATTCAACCCACTTTCCCATTACAACCAACCACCAAACTACTCTTCTGTCTGGAAGTCTCTTTTCTTCCTTCTCTCTACTCAAAATCTGATTCTTCTCACAAAACCTTGAGCCCTGGGAGTGTATCTGAATGGTTCACCCTTACCAGAGGCACTTTATAAATTATTAAATAAAATACAATATACCCACTTACCGGCAGTATTTTGTGGAATTGAGAAAGTGGGATTACAGCCAGGAACTCGCGGAGTGAACTTCTGATAGAGCTCCCGTATTTTTAACTGAACCGGGAGCGAGACTCCGTTTTCGACCATCGCAAGCGCTCGCTGCAGGAGTTCCGTCTTGCGACCGTAACGACTTTGGCTCGTGAGGCCGAGCAGTAATTGAAGCTCTGATACCCTGAATGTCATGATCATATTCTGAAAATAGAAATAATTGTAGGAGTTCAAGCTCTGCCCAATATTCTGTAATGTTTATCTATCTATTGGACGAATTCATTTATATAGAGTTCTTTTAAGATAACTATTCAGAGGTGCTTCCGACACAACCAAAGAGGAAAATCTTGAGTAGTTTATAAAAAGAGTTAGACAATTTCCACAGAAAAGAACGCAGACCAAATGGGAGGCTATTGCAAACAGAGGCAGATACTAAATATTATGTGCTAATTTTTGTGCTATGTTTTGCCACTGTAAGTATATATTTCTTGCAAAGGACAAGCGCTTGTCTAGTGCTAATAAAGATTACTTACTTACTTACTTATATCTGGCAGTGGCAAAAAACATTCACTAGCACAAATATCTTACACTTGCGGCCCAGTTTCGCGTCGAATTAAGAACCAGTTCTCATATATGGTGTAGCATACATCATTAAATGTTGCTTTTCATGTTTCCATATGAGCACAAGCATTTGAGAGTTCTCTGGTATCTGGATGTCTCTAGTTCAAAGCTAAACATTCCCTACATAGGGAAGAACTGCGATGGTTACTCAAGATTAAACGCTAACTAGTGGAAAATGTCTCCAGCTAATGTTGGTTAATATTAGATGGCTGTACAGGCAACAAAACAGGGTCAAGGTCATTGATACACTTAATACCAGCAGCTAGATTCTTGGAATGTCAAAAATTCTGTGGTTGAGTTTTGGTTGCTAGGAATAGCATCAAAGAATTTATAACGAATAATAAAACTGGTGACCAATTTCACCGCATCACAGGCGCCTCTGTATGCAAAATCCTAGCAATCAGTGGCGTAGCTAGGGGGGGGCAGGGGGGGGGACAAGTGTCCCCGGGCGCCGAGGGGAGGGGGCGCCAAAATGAGGGCTAAAAATGACATTTTACACTGCCTTTTTCAGCTAATTTTATCCAATAAGCTTATAAATTTGCCAGATTTTATTTGGGCGCCCCCAAAATCCAGTTAGATTCTCATTTATACTTTCAAAACCGCTTGTCAGACATGATTTTGGCGCCCCATTGAGCTCTAATAGGGGCGCCCCATGCTCATTGTAAATGGCCATGGACTACAACGCATGGTTGTTAGATCAGTGAGATTGGCTGCACCCAAGAGATTCCCCTTAGAAATACCACCACCCCAGTTAATGAGCCACCTAGCACAAGCTCGTGCGGTCAACCTTGGTGGGAAGGAACCTTTGCCGGTGTCACGAAATAGAGTATAACCCGTATTAATCGTATCCCCCAGATGAGATGTTGGAAAGGCCATTTCCGAGTGTAGCCTATTTATTTTTTCAAATTGACTTCCATCTGCTTTGTTTTGGACAATGACCCTAACAGGTATGTTTATTCCTACAAAATAGTTGTGCTTGCTTTGGGTTTAGAGCACTTAGAACATTTAGAACACTTAAGAACACCTAGAGTCACTAAATAAATTCGAGTTGCCGTGCTCTGAACATTGTTTAGGACACTTAAAACAATTAGAGTCACTTTAAATTTTGATTACGGTATAAGTCTTTCAATTATACGCATTTTTCAATAAAGGGGATAGAATTGTTTATCCCAGTGGTTCCCAACCTTTTTTCACCTTAGGGCCACTTTTTATAAGTTGGAGGACTAGCGGGCCACTTTTTCTTAGCTACAGGACATTAGCGGGCCACAATGCTAAATTTTTCTTACTAAAAGCATATAAAATTGTTATAATTGATTCAAAATAGAATGTTTGATGTTATTTATAGACGTCAAAATACTATAATTTATAATAGAAAATAATTATGTGTTATATCTTGTCATAATGGTCAATTTTTTATATATTTTGTTTATTCTTCGAGAGATGAGGGCCGTTTTTCAGGCATTGCGGGCCATTTTTTAAGGCCTGGCGGGCCACTTTTGGCCCGCGGGCCACGGGTTGGGAACCGCTGGTTTATCCCCACGGATAGTCTAGACCGGTATAAAAGGCGGTATATTTCATCCGGGGGATAGATTAATCCATCCCCTGGATAGCTTTAAGGAGGATAGAATATCACGTGACACCAGAACGAATAATTATCTGCCTATGGCTGCATTCATTGCTCTATAGCCGAATTGAAGGAGGGTGGCGTTACGGGGGTCCAGCGCGTCTACGACTGAGGTATACGCTGGCCCGAGAAGACCGAGGAGCTTCTCTCCATATATGGGCTGCTAATGTGACTTAGCACTGTTCGCCCGTGACTGCATCAACAATCCATCTGGGAAACTGACACTTGTAGATAGCGGGGAGGAGGGGTTCCAGATAGTTATTGGGTTAAGAGGTCAAGAGTTTTAGCGGTCTTTCAAGAGTGCCTCCGTGTCATGGATATCAATTTCTGAAGCAGTATTAGACATAGAAATGAACTAATGACATAAGCCCTATGTGCTGCCTTGTCATTTTGTTTGAATGCAAATAATTAGGTCTACCATTTAACCTTAAATAATAAGTTTGTTAGTTTTGCGTTATAAGCTTAATATAGTACAAATCAACTACATAGGCCTACATAGTTTTGAAACTTTTGTTCTTTCGTCGACAGCAGGTAGGCCTACGTGTTATGATATAATGTATGATGAGTCGTAAATAAATTCCGATTGATGTATAATATAGGCCTACATCAATCGGAATTACGACTCACCATAGTTCCTAGTTTAATATTTTTGTGATGTTTGTATAAACCGTATCATTTTGTATTGTGATTTGTCACCGGTCTAAATACAAATTATAACAATGTTTTAATTGCACAAATAAGATTATTATTCTTTATCTAAATTATTTGTCTACCTATAATAAATAGATAGATTGCCTAAAGCTATTATTTTACATCATAAAGCTTCAGGGGCAGTAAGAAATTTCTGTTAGGTCTAGGTCTAAATATTTAATAATGTAGGCTATAGGCCAGTGGTTCCCAACCTTTTTTGACTGTAGGGCCACTTTTGCTAAGTTGGAGGACACGAGGGCCACTTTTTCTTAGTTAAAGGACGTTGGGGCATTTAGGGAGCCACAATGCTAAAATTTAATTAACTAAAAGCATATAAAAATTGTTATAATTAATTCAAAGTAGAATGTTTGATGTTCATTGACTTCAAAATAAAGTAATTTGCAATAGAAAATGATTATATTATGTTCTATCCTGTCCAAAGTGTCAATTTTTCATATATTTTTGTTAATTCTTTGAGAGATGAGTGCCATTGTTGAGGCCTGGCGGGCCATTTTGTGAGGCCTCGCGGGCCCCTTTTGGCCCGCGGGCCACGGGTTGGGAACCGCTGCTATAGGCTATAGGTCTAATGTAAATCGTTGAGTTTCTTTGCGCTCAACAAAGAACCACACAGATTCCCACCGGCGAATATATCGAATCAAGCCTCGAGAGGCTATTTATTTCGATGCCAGGTCAAAATCTAGGGAGGTGAAGCTGATGAGACTGCATATGATGCAACAGTGGTAATCAGTACCGGTTATGATAGTAATATGGTGATACTTGGTGCACTGCTATAATCATGATATGATTGGTTGAGGAATTCGGTTTCAGTCAAGAGTTCCACTAGGTGGCAAGTAGGCTAGTAGCAGGAGTGAGTGTAAGTGAATGAGGTGAAATTAAAAGGCAAGGTAGAATTAGGTGGGCAAACTGCATGGTGGGAGTCATGTGTGAGTTCGTTCTAAAGAGTAGCCTAAAGACAGTAAAACAATGTGAACAAAAGAAACTGGGAGGGGGGCGCCAAATTCGTTGTTCGTCCCCGGGCGCCAAATATCCTAGCTACGCCACTGCTAGCAATCATGGTTTCACATAGCTCGGGAACGTCACTGAGGTCAATTCCATATCATGTTGTCTTAGATACATCCATACGTACGTACCGGCAGAGGCAAACACCTGTCAAACTCCAGTCAGAGTGCTAACAGACCCAACTATTGCTCACTACTGAGCCACCTTTTATGATATGCTGAAGCATTGGCTGCGTTTCATCCAAACTCGGAAACCTTTGACCACATACCCACCTGATCCCAAACACGCGCATTACGATTTTCTCTAGTGGAGAAACAAATTTTCTCCAGCAGAGGAATTCTTAATCTAACACAAATATGGCAAGATTCGTTTGGTATTTACGCGTAGTTTAGCAACTCCACATATACGAGATTTCAAAAACACGGTTTCGTACTATTCCCACACACGCGAGTTCATTAATGAAAATTTCTCTACTCGAGAAACATATTTTCTCCATTGGAGAAAAATTGGCGGAGAAGAGCGCCCAGAAAAACCTATCGAACGCGACAAAATCCCTGGCGATCATTCTTCAGATGAGTTCTAATAAGAAATAAGTATTCCAAAGGTTAATCTGATCAGCTGGAAGTTTGACAGAACGATTTGATATCGATTCATACCCTTAAATCTGCCTTGTCCACCATTTTGGAAAGTGCTGTGTACAAAATATATGCATGCCATCGAATGCGGCCGCAACCTGAACGGAAGGTTTAGGGCGTCTCTAGCGACAACAGGAAGCACTACAAGAAGCAGATGACAAGAACTAATGCTTTCGTAAGCAACAGAAAAACGAGTACTTTCTTAGCATATTTAGTTGAATAAAATCAATCAAACGAACTTGAGTTAAGTAAAATTCATCATTGATGCTTCTCATTCTTAAAGTTTGAGAAATATTTATGACATCCTGTTTCCACTTCAACTTTTGATGATAGTCCTAATTTAAAAATTCAGTGCATAAAATAATGCCATGGTAATAAATTTTCTAATAAATGATGGTGCAAAATTTCAATACAGCTTTAAAATCTGGTTATTACTAGAACAGTAACTGTTGTAAAAACCGTGCAAGTCCCATGCATGTAGGGTACAGGAGAAGTCTATAAAGATTGAGCAGGATCATTTTCCTATTAGAGCTTTTAAATCGCACTTTGAAATGTTTCTATTTACGACAAGGTCTGTATCTATATTAAGTCTTCGATTTTTACAGCAATTTTATAAAAGCAGAAGTTATAAAAAATTGAAAGACTTCAAGTTTTGTTGTGGTCGGGTTTGCAGCTCAGGCATTCGACAGATGATGCTCGTTTTAAATGAGAAAACATTAATGTAGTCTATGGACAGCAGTTCTCGACGTCGTTGCGAACAAAGACTATATACAAGGTTTAAGGTTTGTGAGCGATTTTACGAATTAAACGTCAAAATTGTTTTAATATTGAAAAACTAATGCTGAATTAAGCAGCAGCAGTAGCAGAATATACTTTGTTGCTGTGCTTGGTTTTACTTTTTTAATTTCGGTGCTTAATTATTCACAGCTGCTACAAACGTATAAACTGAGCGCTCGTTAGGTGGAGGTAAGTATGTTCTCGAGCGACCGTTTGTTTGATGTTCTGAACTTGCTGAAATTATACAGATAAGAACAAGCATTTTCGGAAATCGGAATACAGTGTAAGTTGGTGTAAAACCCGGTACCTGGCAGGCAAACCTTTTATTTGCGCTGACAAAAGTAAAAGGAACGAAGGGCAAGCTTATAGGATCGAGAGCTGTTCCTTTCTGGTGATACGGTATATTATCTAGATCAACGACCTGATCTAAATATGTTGGTATTTGCCGGAAAAAAACAGTCGTTGTGCGCTCTCGCCGGCCTATTTTAAATAGAACATGGATTATAGGTTACCACGAAATCTTCTGTCTTTTTTCTCGTGCTGGACATTCCGATTGATTCTACAACATACATCTTCTTGAAAGTAGCGATATCTGCAAAGATAATTTGGGCATTCTGGAGTACCTACAACACCAAGTAATGGTCAGGGTTATGCGTGTCGTGATTCAGAAACATGAAAAAACATATAACCGTGATCCTGTCCTCGAAAAGCTTAATAATGATGAGCACTTACTGACTCCAATGGAGTGTTAAAGGTGACTTGAAGGTCGAATAAGACCATGGTTAGTAGAAATCTGTTGTGAGGGTCAGTTAAGGTTAGTGATCGTCGTCATAAAATAATAATTTTATAGCCCTGACCAGCGCTTATTGTACAGCTAACCTGACTCTAATCGACCCTCATGATGCCTAACCTGACCCTAATAGAAATTTCATGATGCATATCAAGCTGCAGCATTCCATCTATGTAGCTTGTGTCTATTTTGCTGTGTCTTTTAGAATACAGGACTACAAAGTAGAGCAGCGCTGTGTGACGTGTAGCGCGAGGAGATGAAACTTAGCCTGTCTCTGAAAGAAGAGTGTGAAGCCAGAATGAAACGTTAGTGGTTCCTTACATATATTTTCTTCCTTATCATTTGGATTCATCTTGAACCATTCATTCTGTGTGCGACTGTGCTTTTGTTTCACTATCAGAGTGCCTCTTCAACTGTTTCGTTTGCTTATAAAGCCACTCACGCTCACCAACATACAGTGTCTCACCCACACGCTGTCACACACACTCAGTTTCACACACACCAAGTGTCTCACACATGCACACAGTCCACACACCCATACATAGTATTACATACATATAAATTTGCAGTTGTATTTCAACTTCTGTGACAACGCTGGCAATATATGCAAATTTTGACTTAGACTATATGTTGGCAATTTAGATGATACTGAACTTTCCAGATGCTGGCAATGCATTAATGGCAATTGGCATTTATTTCCTTAACTGATTACTTGATAAATTTTTGTAAATTATGCCATAGGCGTTCTATGGATGGGAATGGGTGGAGGGTAAGACCCAACAGAATGGATGGATGACATCAGGGCCTGGTATAAACAAGATCTACAAAGCTAGAGGATAGCAGCTTTAGAGCGGGGACTCTGAAGAAAAGTGATAAACAATGCTTGCTGACATCAGGGTCTGGTGTAAACAGGATCTAAAGCTTGAGAATTGCGGCTATAGGACAACAATCATAGGCGTAGGGGACATTTCAACGTTGGGGGGGCAAAAATTAGACTTTTGCCCGAAATTTTTTTTCCCTCCGGCCGAAATCTTAAGAAAAATTTCCGTTACGTTTGCCCGAAAATTCTGACGACCTTTTTTTAGTCATTCGGGCAAAATCTCCATTTTTTTTCGGGCAAGTCTGATTTTTCGGGCAAGAAGACCCGAAAAAATAAGAAAAGTAAAAATTTTCTAAAACTTTTTTTTATTTTTCCGGGTCTGCCTGCCCGAAAAATCAGACTTGCCCGAAATTTGGGGGGGCATTTGCCCCCCCTGGACCCCCGTCTCCTACGCCTATGACAACAATAGTTACAAGTGGAGCACTATGTGCCCTTGGCCCATGGATCCTGATGATGATGACGATGATGACCTATGGCATAATAATAATGAGTGAGAACAATGGTAACAATAATAGCAATAGGTGAGACGATTGGTAACAATAGCAATGATGCCATTATCTATATATATAAAAATGAAACTTTCCAATAGTTTGTGTAAAGTGTTCTCGAAACATACCGCACAGATTGTTTTGAAAATTTCACAAAACCTTACATTCCTATCTGAGAGTGTCCTTTTTTTTTCCCGAAAACACGCAATATTTTCCACAAAAAGTGCAGTTTGCATTCCGCTCGACCGCCATTTGCAAATTCAAAACCGCACGTTGCCAGATTCACAAACGCCTTGACAGTGACTGCGACCATGCAGACGAAACATGAATGAGCTTGCGTGCCGTGACGTCATAAGCGATTCGCATAATTATTTTGCGGCCTTCTTGGTTCAGGGAGGAAAGGAGCGGAGGGAGCGGGACGGAGGGGGGGGAGGGAGGCGGCGGGAGAGGGGGAGCGGGACGGAGGGGGAGAGGGAGGGGTAGGGCAAGGGGGAAGGGGAGGGGGAGGGGGAGAGTCTTTTCTGCCACAGCAACGCGTGGCCGGGTACAGCTAGTGGTTAATAATAATCGTACTACCATTGCATGATGATACATAGAAGCAGAGAATAGCAGTCCTGTTTGCCAGCTATGGGTTTGAAGTGTTGGCAACGTTATTTTCTTAGCTGCTATATTTGAATGTTGAGTGGCCAATCCTTTCCCTCACCGACTTATCTTCCCACAGATGGTGTGTGGTCAATTACTCATTATGGCTACGTTGGATGGAGGTTGCAGATGGAAGAGAAATCTCAACTTTGCACTGTGGCAGGATTTGAACCCCTGATCAATAATATTGGTCAAGTCTAGCATGCCAGCCACTACATGGACACACCGCCATACGACCCTAAGGCGTAAAAAAAATTGTTGTGTTTCCGGTAACCCGACCGACCCATTTTTACGGCCGCGACCCAAATATTTTTAAAAAAAATTTTCTTAAAAAAAATATTTCAAAAAAAAATTCAAAAAAAATTTAAATTTTTTTCCAAAAAATATTTTTTTAACACTTGTATTGACATAACATAAGAGACGTCAACAAAATGAAATTAATAGGACTGTTTCTAGAGCAGTTTTAGGTGCAGACAGTCGGGAAATAGGCAGTTTATACTTGCTTAGAACACGTACTTTGTTTCAGCATGCAAAAAAGACTAGTGGGATATACTTTTTCGGATAGTCACTCCATAAAAATATTTTACAAAATAAAAATATTTTCCGACCTACCTACCCAATTTTTTTTAGCTCTGTTACCGGAAACACAACATTTTTTTTAGGCCTAATTAATTAGTTAGTTAAAATTAGCTGTCCCTAATTATTTTGTTAATTAAAAATAACTGTCCCTAATTAATTGGTTGATTGCAAGGTGCTTTCATGAATTAGTTAGTTAATTCAAAACTGCTGTCCCTAATTAATTCGTGTCCATCCCTAATTTACTAGTCAATTCAAAAATGATATCTATAAATAATTAGCTAATTCAAAACCACTCTCTCAAATTACTTAGTTAATTTAAAACTGATGTCTCTAAATAATTAGTTAATTCAAAACTGCTGTTCATAAGTAATTAGCTAATTCGAAACCACTCTCTCATATTATTTAGTTGATTCAAAACTGATATCTCTAAATAATTAGTTAATTTAAAACTGCTGTTACAAGTCACCAAAATCCTGTTACACAGTCCGTCACTGTTTGCACTCATTCGTCAAATTGTATCGCGTGACAGGAAGTTCAACGCGAGACGGTAGCAGCAAGAAGCACCACCTTCGTCGTCGTCACCGTAGCACCAGTAGTAGCAGCAGCAGCAGCCGGAGCAGCAGTCGTCGACGTCGAAGTCGCAGCAAGAGCAGTTCAAGGTCACATGGAAGTCGAAGTCACCGTCGACCGAAGCACTCAAGTCGTAGACGGAGTCACAGTCGATCCGGATCCGATCGTAGTTTTGATCAAAGGGATCGATTTGGACGCAGGATCAATCCGACGAACGTGACGAATAGCAAGGATCCGAAAGCCGTCGCAAGTCGCATTTTTCTCGGCAGTTTGCCGCCTGATCTGCTGAGAGAAGACGTCGATGCAAGGTTCAGCAAGTACGGAAAGATTCAAGGTGAGTTGTTATTATTGTTGTTGTTTGTTGTTGTTTTTTTGGATTGTTTAGTCTGCAGAAATATGCTGATTGTTGGAACGTGGTTGCCAATTTGTGGTGTACATTAGCTGATGGTGGTGGGCTTTGGTAGCTGATTTTGATACTAGATAGTCGATTTGGTGGTACTTAAGCTGACGATTGTGGTAGTTGGTAATCAATTGTGGTATTTGGTAATCAATTGTGGTATTTGGTAATCAATTGTGGTAGTTGGGAATCAATTGTGGTATTTGGTAGCCGATTGTGGTACTTGATAGCCGATTGTGATACTTGATAGCCGATTTCACCACAATTGCTAGAGCTATGTCATCAATTGATATATGGTCATTTAATAACATAGATATAGACATGGATAGGATAATGCATAAAAATAATAATAGTAATAAAAATAATTATGGTGATTATAATAAATTTTATTCACAGCGTAAGGGAAATCTTTCCAAATTAGATAGGGTTGTAGTCCTGATCGCTACATCTTCCATTAAAATTGCAGGTTCAGTGTCGTATTTCTTTGTACAGGTATAACGCTTCTGCAAGGCTATGGCTTCGTCCAGTTTGAAGAGGAGGGCGAGGCGATACGTGCTGTACACACCGAGAATGGTATGGAACTTAAAGGAAGCAAAATTGGTGAGTGTGTGTGCTGGGTCAGATCACTCTGCTTGTCAGAATTAATGGGATCATTCATTATCTTAGGCTCCGTATAGACATATCTTAGTGATACATCTTAGATACATCTAAGATACATCTCAGTGAATTGCTTGAACTATGATGTTCTTTAAGTAAACGACTGATTGTTTGCGCTCAGCCTTTTTATCAGGTGCCAAAGACCTAAACGTGCGACACACGTTTTGTGCAATTTTGCCCATTTGTCTGACGCTGTAATGATTAAGTGTAGGAATTTTCGCATAGTATGTCTGAATGGATAGCTTTAGATGTGCTGTGCAATCATTACGTGTAATGTGCAGAGTATCGAATGCATTATTGTTATATTAAGTAATGTCAATTACTGATTCATATTAATGCTTTTATTGGTGCTTATTCATATTCAGTGCTGAATATTGCTCAATAACATTGTTTACTGGTATGGTTCACCATTGAAATCGTTTTAGTTTATCTAAATTCTGAATTGTAGGACTGAATTCGATCTTAGTAGATAGTTTTGCTAACATATGACTAACTTAGTAAGTGTAATAAACATATTATCTAATAGCAACCAAATGCCATAATTTTACATTGCTTATTAGACTGTAATGCGACAACTTCCACGGTAACTGGTTTTCACGGATCTTACGTGTTTCAGATGTGAGATTGGCGTCGGAGCACAAGAAGAATCGCGGCAGTATCCAAGGAGACGACAGCGGCCATCGGTATGGAAACGGTCGCCTATGGCAACATGTCGCAACTCTAATTATAATTGAACATTTCATAGGAGCGTCACTCGGCGATTCAGAGGCACTCCCAACTAAAGTCAGTTGTATTGCTGACAAATGGACTACAGGCATTTATAGAACAGGGAACTGAAAGACCAAACAGCTCTTGGAGTCACGATTGCTTTGTTTTGGGGAGAGTAATGACTGTTAAATTCCTTTCAAGTGATATGGTGTTTTCAGAAATTGTAACTATTTGGCTTGTGTTTATCTAGCCATGCTTTAAGAGAGAGACGCGTGATCTAGCAATGGAAAGCAAGAATGTCCAAAGCAGCCATGTTTTGTTTCTCGATGGGGCGCTAGATGATTGCAGCTACAATTACGATTCCGTAATGACCAAATAGTTTTTATTATTATTGTTATCCACAAGATCAGGTTATACCTTCCTGCAATGTTGCTGTCTTTCTGCTTTAAAGCTTTCATTGCTCATTGTACGTGAATCTCCATGATTTGATGGAAAGTCTGCTTTTTAATTTGCAGGAAGCACAGCAGTCGTGACCTGGACTACCCTCCACGACCATTTCCCCCACCACCACCTCCGCGTGACCCCTATGCTGAACAATATGGCCTTCCACCTCCTCACCTGGATCCATACCATCGACCACCCCATCCGGGCCATCCTGCTGACCCCTACGCCAGAGGGCCTCCTCTTCCACCACCCCATGGGGACCCTTATCACCGTGGTCCACCACTGCCGCCATACCACAGAGGACCCCCTCATCCGGATGATCCATATGTCCGTGGCCCACCTTTTGATCCATACGCCCGGGGTCCTCTGCCTCCTGGAGATCCGTACAGGTGAATATCGTCATTAGTAATTTTAGATTACAGCACTGAATTTATACACAGTTAATTAAATTTGTAGTTTTGATTAGTCTGGTAATTTACCTTCGCTCAAGAGCAGTTCATAATCTTTGGAAAATTGAGACATCTGTGTTAAGAGCGTTTCGGGTAAATCATCTCTTAGATGCGTTGTCATACTAACTTACATTTTTGGGTGTGCGTCGGTGCGAATTTTTATGTGTGTGCATGTACCTGGGCACTTAACTATAACTCTTTTAAGCTCTTTACAAAGTCACTATTTTCTAGATTTTTGCCCAAGTTGAACTCTGTGCATTGATGATTATTAAAAATTTATTTTTAGAGAAATGTGCTTTTGTTTACAGATTTGGTATTTAAATACATATTACGTCTAATTTATATATTTTCCTGTTTAGGGTATTTAAGAAATTTAATTTCGCACAATGAGTGATAAAATTATACAGCGCATAATTATGTGCCTATCCGTTATCACAGGATTGTGTAGTTTCTGAATCGCGTTTACAGTTGGGTGTGTATATTTTAGACGTCCTCCATATGCTGAACCCTACCCTTACCACGGACCGGGGAGCTCCTACGGACCGCCTGCCCCGCCACCTCCTTCAGTGGACTGCGAGATCATCGTGTTGGATGAAAAGCAAAGGTTGGATGATGATGTTCAGATGCAGTCGCTTGCCATTTAATTTTATCTTGACATATGCATATTGAATTTGTATTAACCCTTTGCATGCCAGAGGTGCAGAATTGCGACATGACTAAAGAAGATGACATTTGGAAACTGTTGGTCTCTCAATGTGAATTAGGGCACCATTAATTATGGCAATAACAAGGCTAAATGTTTTCCATGGACAATTTTTATATAAGGGTGACCGTTAGGTGGGGGTTATTGACTTGAAAGTAGTTTTTTTTTTCATGGTTACTCGCCGTGGTTATTTCTAAAATCCGACTGTGGTATATTCATTGTATCAGCAACATTATAACATGTATGAGTAAATTGTACCATTGTACAAGTAACTCCTAATCAACTAGCCATAGCCATGGTCAATTGGACTTCTTAGCTGGAACAAAGGTTTTAAAAAATCAGGCTTTTACTCATAAGATCACAGAGGCACTTTTATGCTGAAGGCCAATATCTTGCATTGAATAATACCCTTTTATCGAATTCGAGAGGCGACAGAGGCCCAATACAGTTAATTTGTCATTTATATAATTTAATGTTATTTTAAACTTATTATAGCGTTGCTTACAGTATTGACCAGGCCGTAGAACTTCCAGTTCAAGTACCCTGAGAGAAGAAAATAGGTTTTTGATGAGAGACAGAGATGTAGGAATAGATCTAGAAAGAATGGAAACGCGTAAAGAGGAGAGGATGGCATTCCAGAGAGCAGGCCCAATGGTGGCATATGATCCAGTTTGGACCGAAGTGGTCCTTGATCGTGGGACAAAAAGATCTTTCCGGTTCAAGTAGTTTAGAGGTCAGACAAAAGCTGTAGAATGAGGAAGGTAAACGAGATCGGTTGAGATGTGTGAAAAACAATATTGCAATGAACATGAAGAACATACAATTTAACCGTTCAGTTTTGTTGTATGCTTCCGACAGATCGTATGCGGACAGCATCAAAAAGCGACTCATGTCGGCCGGAGTTGTGACGGAGATGAACATTCTTCCGCCCGCAGTCGACATTCTCGTGGCGCTGGAGGAGGCGACGAGGCGACATCTGCTGTTTGCGATCATTGTGAACGACCAGAACGAGATTCATAGGTCGATCACAGTAAATATCTTACATGGCCTGACTCAAGGTACTTTTACGCTTGTTTACGCTCAGTTACGCCAGCGTGTTTGCTTAGTTACGTTGACAGTAAAACAGTTTGTTTGTCCTCGGTTACGCTGCGTGTGCGTGGCTACCCTGGTGGAAGATCGCTATAAATCGGACACTTTTGTAATTATTTATAAAATGGCGGAGTTGAAAATCATGTTGTTTGTTGAAGTTTTGCTTGATTCACTAATTTCTATTTATTTTTTGCGTCTGGGCAACTGAGTGTTTGGGTGAAAATGATTCTGTTAGTTGAGCATACCAAAAGGGACGATGTGTGTTTAGACTCATGATATGGTTGCCTGGAAGTTGGTGAGTTCTTCCCGTAGATTTGTTGACGTGATTTTGCAGCTTTAGGTCTCTCAAGATATGTGAGGAAGTCGGTTCTTTTAAGATGGAGACACAGCAAAGGCAGGTAGTCCAGAATACAAGATATACTTGGAATTATGCAGAACTTTTCAGACATTGAAGTATCTAGTTCCATGGACAATGAAAGATTTACAGTTTGAAATGTGGCCCAGGTTTGGCAGGCGTCTTCAGTATCATTTTCAGTGTGATGGACACTGATGGTCAATCGACTTCACTGCCAGATACTTATTTTGGTACAAAATCTGTGAAAGTACCCTACTACCGGTACATTGGCTGTTGCAGCGATGTTTGAGGTTAACTTAACTTTAAATTTATGATGAACTAGCATCGATGCATAGTTTTAACGTACTGTGCCAACAAGAGGTCAGAGGTTTGAAAAATCTTGACCAGGACAGAACAGATTTTCTGGATATTTGCACAACTGAATGGCTCTTGTTGAACTCTTGATCAAAATCAGTTACAAATTGAGTGTGTCAGATGTACGCTGCCCAGTGGAGTGAGGGTCATGTGGCACTGATCAGGACTGACAAGCTTCTCAGGTACACAGAAGCTAAGACAATTATGTTGCTGATACTTCTACAGATGTCCATGTGAGCAAAATGAGATAAGAAGAGATTGATCTTTCTAGTACCAATTCATTACAGACCTTCATTGGTCATCATCAGCAATTGGGTTGAGAAAAAGCAATTTTATCAGCAATTGGGTTGAGAAAAAGCATTTGATCAGCAATTGGGGTGAGAAAAATGATTTTATCAGCAATTGGGTTGAGAAAAATGATTTGATAGAAGGGAAACTTAATGCGTATGTGCTTGGGTTATTTTTCCTCGTACAGAAGAAGCGTGGGACATTTGTGTGCATGTAACTTAGGTTTTGCCAGACATTTCATCATTTTGTCAAGCACTTTGGAAAGAAATTTGAGCATAAAAGGTAACACGTTTTATTATGACAGTGGATTTTAAGCGAGAGACCGGTTGGTAAAATTTCGTCGGAGTTGTGATTTCAAGCGAACGAAAATAAGTTTTGTCGTCTGCCGACATATTTTTTGACTCGAGAAAGTTTTTCGTAGGGTTAACAGGATTTGCGCGTGAAAGTTTTTACTGTCCGCTGCAGTCTTATGTTTTTCTAAGCACCGTAGTTTGGCAAAAAGAAGTACCTGGTAAGTTTAAGGATATAAATTTATTCTATCAATTATTTCAAAAATTACTAGTGAGGCTGCTACATGTTTTTTAGTACTGGTAAGCATTTTCTTGTTTAGCTAATTAAGATGCCATGCCAAATTACAGGTGTCCTGCTACTGGAAATGCCATATTTTTGGTTATTAAATCACTGCTATCTCTTGCTAATGCATAATTTGTTCCTACGGTATAGTAAGCAGGTATTAAAGAAGAAGAACAGTCCCTTAACCCTTTACCGATCGATGGTATAGGATTCTCTCATACGATTTACTACACTTTGTCGGTAAAGAGTTAAGCTATCCCGCCTTACATGTAAGGCACCCAGGGTTATGAAGTGTAACACTATCAATCACCTTTATACATCAATTGGAATTTTCAGTTAATGTTGCCACTGAGAAAGAGCAATTGATGTCTTCCAGTCTGGATACCATCTACTTCTTATTTAGTTAGTGTAAATAATTTATGCATTGATATGTACTTACATCAGTTTGGTATCTTCAATTTTAACTTGTTTTTTCTCAACAGATGCTGACTACAGCGTTACTTTTGTCCAAATTAACCACCTGATTTGTCAGGCGTTCGCAGTTATAGCGGTTGCCATTTTAGTTGCTAGAATTTCAGGTTTTTTTAGGCGCGTTTATTCGTTATTTATATTTGAACGTCGTGAATTTTATTTGTTGCCAAATCGTTGTTGTTATAAAACGAGACAAATGAATGCGCAGGAAAGGTATTTTACCTTATTTTAATATAAATGAAACGTTAAAGAGTGAACAAGCATAGCTTTCGTTTAATTTTGTTGACTTTATTTTTTCTATCATTTATTGGTGGCCTGAGCTTTCCTTCACTACTATGACCAGTTTACTATGAATGGCTTCAGCAAGTGCAGCTATGAATTAGGCAAATGGAAGACACTTGCCAGTTCTTTAGAGTGCTGTCCTTGTATCCCAGATTACGAGTTTGAACCTATCTGAGATGGTTTACATACATGTATGTGTGTTGAACTTGAACCGAATCCTTCACGCACACGTTCTCAGCACCATTGATTGATTAGAATGTGGTGTTTATTGAATGTGTAACAGTAGTAATAATAAATTATAGGATGCGGATCTATAGTATCAGGGATGTATATCCAGTTTATTCTACAAAAACAGGGTTGATTGATTTTGGTAATGAAAAATTTAGCATGTTTAGCGGGGTAACTCTTGTTCCCTGAAAACTTTAAAATGTTGAATTTGGCCTGCTCTCTCTTTGTGTAAACCTCAAAATTTAATTTCATTCTGATTTGCTGTTTGCTATCTCATGAACATACCAAATGATAGTGCAAAGAATTTCTTGCTGCTAGTTTTCAGTTACATTGGGACCGTGTGGTATTGCTCACTTTGGGATGTAGAGTGTGGAGTTTGGACTGACTCTGATATGTTCATTGAATGCCCTTAACGTGCAAAAGTTGTCGTAGCACCTTCAGTTGATTCTTGAGCACTAGATGAAGCAACAGCACAGTTTTTATAGAGTGATTAAACGTAGTTTGTATTGGGTAAGTTGATTGTGCTGAAAAATTCATATCTAGTCTACATGTAAATGCTCTTGCTAACACCAAGATGACACACGAAATTCAGAACTTGTTTATCACTTTAGCAACAAGCTGCTCGGTATATTAGTGTCCCAGTCACTTTTAGTATGCGCATGTCGCTAAAGTTTTAAAGATTTCTCTATTTGTACGTTTCTGAGCGTGAAAGCTGTGGCTGAAGCCATAATTACACGCTGACAAGCACTGTTTCTCACTTCTGGTTGCTTTTACATGCTACATTTGACCTGACTTTTTCTGGGTAATTAATGCCAATGGGTATTAGTTGAGTCAATGAGCAATGAGAATGTTTATAAGAGCACTGTAGAAGTGTCTATTCATACTTTCTACATCTCTTAACCACGTATTACTTTAGGTTGCCTTCTTACTGGGACTGAAATAATTATTATATTCTGGAGTATTTTAAATAATTATGACTATGCTCTTACGTACCATGGCGAATCGACTATTATTAGTGCTCCGCTGTCTTCATTTTCTGACACAATCTGTGATTATTTTTACAGAGCATCGCAACATGCCGGTCGACGACGCGATCACGCTTGTGACGCGAAGTTTCGACAAGTACATGCTGGAGAAGCAGGAGAAGATATCGATGAAGGAAGCGGAAGACGGCGTCGCAAAGAGGGCGCCAGACTTCCTTCGTCCGACGGCAAACACGCTCTACATGCTGAACCTTCTCGCCGATAATCGCTATCTCACCGTCGATGAGCTCGACTCCGTTCTCGATTATCTCCAGCTGCGTCGCGATCGCCTCGTTAAGAATCTGGGAGGAGGAGGAGGAGGAGGTGGTGGGGCGGCTGTGGCACGGTCCGTGGGGCCCACCACTCCACCACCACCCATCAAGAAAGGTGTTCTTATAATTGCTTAAATGGTTGTCGTTGTGTTTGAAGTGGTTTCTGGATCTTTTCAAACAATGGTTTCTGCATCCTTTCAATAAATGGGTCCTAGATCCTTACAAACAATGGTTTCTGCATCCTTTCAAACAATTGGCAAGATGGTCTTCAAATAGACAGCTGTGAAACGACTGCCACCCAATATCTTATCTGGAGATTTGTAGTGCACGTGTAGGGTATGGTATTTCTCAGGATGGTTTATTGCTGGCCAAAAATGACATGAGAGGGTGATAATCAACTCAATGGTGCATAGAGAATTAGAGATTGACCCATTGGTGGGAAGGAGTGGTAGATGCAGCTACATTCGTCTACTGAGTTTGCCCCAAGCTTGACAGAATGTTCAGAAGTGTTACATTAGGACTTTGTGGATTAGACCATGCAGCTCATCAATGGAAAGGTGGGGGTGCCAGGGCTACTATAATGTGTAGTGATGTCCAATTTACTGTTATAATTTATGTTAAAGAAAGTTGCTGTGGTTATTATGTATGTAGTGTGTGCATCTGAACATTTCTACTGTTCCTTTTAAGAGAATTATCTTTTTTTAACGACACTGTGTGATAACAAAGACCATTAGTGTCACCCTCCTCCTTTATCCAGGCTTGGAACTGGCACTGCCAGAGTGCAAACAGTGGCAGAGTTTTTAGAGAACCTGTGAGATGTGCTGAAAAAGTGTGAAAGCACTGTACGATTGAGGTTGATTTTGAGTTTGAAAATGTGGTTCATTTTGAGTTTGAAAATGTGGTTGATTTTGAGTTTGAAAATGTGGTTGATTTTGAGTTTGAAAATGTGGTTGATTTTGAGTTGGAAAATGTATTTGGCTGTACATAGTTACATTTTGAAGGCTACTTCTTTACCAAGTTGGATACGAGCACATATTAATTTCCTTCTATGTCTGTTTAACATTTCAGTTAAGGTCGAGGACGTGGGTCCTTCGGGCGTCGGTGGAATACCCCTTGAGCCGGATATGAAGTCGATCCTGGGTCTGCTACAGAAGGAGAAAACCGCTTCAATTGAAGCCGCAGCAAAGCCAGTGTCATCCTATAACACCACTAGTCTGTCGTCAGCCTCCTCCTCTGCCCTCAGCAGCACATCCATAAACTTTAACAATGCAGCCGTTCAGCAGGCTTTGGATAACCTAATAAACAGTGGACCTAATCTGCTGAAGTCCCTGAAGGATGCGGGCAAGACTCCACCCACGGCTGTTGCCCCCGCTGCTTCGAGGTCCTACTCTGATGAGGGGACGGTTGACCCATATGAAGACTTCGAACGCAGTTACGCAGCTGGCCAGCAATACAGAGGAGGAGCGTACTGATTTGAAGCGAGTAACTCTCAGAAAATATACTTTGTTGAAAACTGTCGTTATTGACTTCTCAAAAAGTTTTGTATTCGGTATGCGGTTGTTGAGATAACTGTGAATTGTTTGATCCCTGATTGGAAATGGATGCTGTTCCAAAATTTCTGTTTGATTAATTAGAACGGGGGATATCACTCTAAAGTTTGCATACCCGGTAATTTGACATATAAAGACTAGTTAACGAGGAAGGTTAAAAAGGGGGTGTGGCTACCTTATGTTATGACATTTCTGTTGCCGCCTGTATCTTGCGATGAAATAAGGTGGACCTATATCTTTGACTTTACAGTAGCTATTGTTTTTGTTTTACCAAGAATTTTTGTGTAGCCAAACTTTTAGAACGTTGTTTTGAATTTGTGCTTTGAAAATTCAACTGGAGACTGAGATATGAAATGTACACGGTGACAATACTAGTGACTCTGTGAGAAAGTAAGTGGTTTTAGTTATTATAAAGATACTAGACGAAGAATACTATGTGAGAAAACATGAAAAATTTGTCTTTGTTGTTTGCTTGAGGAGTAATCTTTATGAATACATTTGAGCAATAAGAGTCAGCCCTGAGAAGATTGGGGTTCAAATCTCCGCTAAGGCAAAAAGTTGCTTTGAGATTTCCACTCTTTATGCCCAAAAGCGAAATGTGTATGGTCTGTATAATATAGGCCTATGGTCTGTAAATATATATGTATATAATTATATGGTCTGCGTCAACTGTTCAAAATAAGTGAGTAGGTCAAGTAGCTTTGTAGCGAATGTGAACCTTGACACATCAGCTTGCATAAGTCAACGATAAAAATTGCCGGTGATGACCCGTGACTGTCTCTTCATCCTTCAGTCTGTACGTCTGCTCTTCTGAAAATTAATTGGGTCTCGTCACACAGTGAAGTTTTTGGAGTCCGTTTCCACAAACAATGGGAGTTTTATCAGTTCTGGTAGGAGGAGTAAAATGTGTATGAATACATTTGAGCAATAAGAGTCAGCCCTGAGAAGATTGGGGTTCAAATCTCCGCTAAGGCAAAATGTTGCTTTGAGATTTCTACTCTATCGCAGTGCTCAACATGTGCGATAGAAGCATAGGCATACACATTTTTGGCTGCTTAGCCTGTTGCGTTGTCTCTTCATATGCAATGTGCCTTCTTATTATCTTGGCAAAACCTGGAGCCAACTGATTGACGTACTGCTGCGTGTGTTCTCGACATCGCTAGAATTATATAGTGGCAGTATAGATACTCCTGTACCTTCGAGTGGAGTCTTATGGTAAGCAATATTCACTGCCCACACTGTCGCTGGGTTTCTGACTTCCTGCTAGACGCCACAGCGGCTACTGCTATAGCTTTACCCAATTTGGACAAATGAATGGTTGTCTGGGCTATAGCTGTAGGCCTACCTTAATACAGTTAATTGTAATTTTTAGTGACAGTTAATTTTGTATTTGTGACGTGTTGACCTATTGAATTGTTATCTCTTGGGCAGTTTCGCCAACATTTCCGACCAGTAGGCTACATAGTACTCAGCCTCAATTTAGGCCTACTCGAAAGCATGCTTAGTTAACTAGTAGCCCTAATTATTACAATCGCGAATTAGGACTTGCATGTTACGCACGTTTTCACGCGGCTCTGTCTACGGTAGCTATGAAATCGTCTGCGAATGTCTATAAGAAGCAATAATAGCATGCGATAATATTATTAATATAATATATTAATAGGCCTATACAATACTATAATACATTCCAGTGGCGGATTTAGTACGAGCCCGGGGGGTCTGTTCGCCCCCCCGTGCCCCCTTGGGCAAAAAACGGCGCCCCTCGGACCGTTTTGGTATACTTATTACTTAAACCTAAATGTCCTTCGTGGAAAGTAAATTCTCATAGGCCTACCTTTGCCAGATTATTATATTCTACTTTTTAATGACTTTGCGCAATCACACCATGAATTTAACACTTATTAAAGAAATACTGTTTTAAAATTTCTCTGGCGACCATTACTTTTTTAAATTTATTTCTATGACCCTTTGCCGCTTTGCGTAAGCCTATATGAAAAATTCAACTTGCCGTTGTTGATGATGATGACGGTTCTCTGCCAGAAGGCAGGTTAATTGGCTTTACCCTTCTGGGGATTGGATGAGTGAGGTGGTTTCCCGGTGCATTCCACACAGACAACGATGGGTAAGCAACTTGCTCCGCAGGAGGAGCTTGCTCCACCGCGTCCCATGCGTGCTAGCCCGAGATATCTAAATCTCTCAGTGTCAATTCCCGACCCATAATTAATGGCAGGATACCAAGTAGATTTAATTTTTAATTGGTGAACAGTTTATACCTTATGCATGGGGGGCGAGTTGGTTCAGTCACCGACGGGGCAAGACGGACCTTGTGATCCATCTTTCCCCGTTTGTGTGAATTTTTCGTGTGGTTCGCCTTTTTTCATCCGATTTCACATGTTAATTAATTATTATGTTATTATTACTATAACAATAATTGTTGGATACAATAATAATGACAATTAACGCGAAAGACATGATTGTAGGCTAGTGGTCTATCTTGTTCCACCATAGGAGCAAGATTGACCATTAAAATCGCCAAAAGTTGAAAAAATCTATAGTCCAATAACTTCTGTGTTATTCTCACTGTTTTACATTTATAGACGATCACATTTCTGCATAAAATAGTAATCTGCATGTGATCAAAACATGCTATGATGAAAGACTAATGCGTGGGGCATGACTTATTTGACTGTTCCATCTTGCCCCATAGTGGGGGCAAGATGGACCATCACTACTAAATTTTAAAATTTTTAAAATCTTGTTATCAAAAAGAGATGCAATTAAATTTGTATTGCCCTTAGCTATGGTACTGTATAAGCTAAGAGTAACAAAAAAATGTGTGCCCGTGAAGCACGTTTATGGTGTCTTAAAGCCATTAATCCGTTACGGGGCCCGCCTCGCCCCTACTTCCCCTAAGTACAGGCGCCCACTTGAAATTCTCCTCGACCCCCCGTGCAATAAAACCTTAATCCGCCACTGATACATTCTCCAAGACAGCAGCCACCGCACAGGTGGTTGCATCTCTTGGTCGACTTGCTGTGTCTGACCTTCTTGACTTAACACTATTGTTTTCCGAGGCAACGACAGCTGGCGAGTGTCGACCTCTGGTTTATCGTTGGGGAACTACAGGTGGTCTTGTCGATGACCCGGTCGTCCACTTGGGGGCTTTTAATAACAACCGCATTCTCTATTTCCATAATATTTCTTTGATTCCGTATCTGACCTTCGCCACCACAAGCGAACCGTGTGTGTACAAACCTGTAGGCCTACGCTTCGGAAGCATAGGGAAAGAGCGACTCTTGCTTGCTTGGACCGGTGTCACATGTAGGCCTACATATACACCGTGATTCAAAAAAAGTTAGCCAAATTGTTTTTCAAATATCTCTAACGCCTGATGACATATCATGCTAAAATTTTCCAAATATTTAGACAAGTGGACCAAGGATATGATTCCGAAATTTCATGAGATAAAGTTGAACGGATAAAAAGATATGAATCTTTAAACTTCATATGCCGAAATTGCCGTTTACAAGCAATTTTCTGTCAGATTCCGTAAAAAGTAAGCTGAACTGTTTTTATTATATCTCCAATGCCTGATAATTAATCATACTAAAAGTTCCCAGATATTTAGAGAATTGAACCAAGAATAGGATTCCAAAATATCATGTCATAAATTTGAACGGATAGAAAGATATGAATATTTAAACTTCATCTCCAGAAAGTTCAGTTTTCAGCAAATCTCTTATGGTGTTCGTTGCGGTTTCGGTACCTGATAGTTCCCAATTTTGGTATTCAGTGATCCTGGAGTAAAATTTTACGGAATATATTATCGCAACGTTCTGCTGTGACAACATCTTCCACCTGTTATCAGAAATCTATTGCCCCAGAAGGCTGTTTTCTTTTTCAACAGAACAGCGCCAGCCCACATTCAGAGCCAAGAAACCATCGAAATGCTGACAAGAGAGACGCCATACTTCATATCTCCCACATTATGGCCTCCGAACAGCCCAGATTTGAATCCTGTCGACTATAAAGCGTGGAGCGTGCATGATGAAAGACCCAGTCTACCAGACAACAATCCATGATATAAACGATCTGAAGCAACGCTTGCTGGAGGTGTGGGATGGCCTGGACCAGAGGATAATCGACGATGCTGTTGCCTAATGGCGCCAGCGCCTCAAGGCTTGCGCGCAAGCTGGAGGATGACACTTTGAGCACCTTATTTAATTAAATAATCAAATCATACCGTTGTGGCCATATTGTTAGTTCAATTATCTACATATTTGGAAAATTTTAGAATGATTGATCATCAGGCATTAGAGATATGAGAAAAAGTTTTACTTACATTTTACTGAATCTGACAGAAAATTGCTTGTAAACGGCAATTTTGGCATATGAAGTTTAAAGATTCATATCTTTTTATCCGTTCAACTTTATCTCATGAAATTTTGGAATAATATTCTTGGTCCAATTGTCTAAATATTTGGAAAATTTTAGCGTGATATGTTATCAGGCATTAGAGATATATGAAAAACAATTTGGCTTACTTTTTTTTGAATCACGGTGTATATTATACTAGGGCTGTTGATTTAATCGCGTTAACGCGTGCGATTAACGCGTGAAAAAAATTTGCGATTAAAATTTTTAACGCATTAATCGCACGCGTTAATTAGATCTAATTAAAATGGAATCAGATGCAGAAAATCTCATTTTAAACGGAAGGCTCATACTTAAAACTAGTGATACATTCTTTGGCAAATATTCCAAAAAAGAATTTGAGTATTATTATAGCAATTCTTTGCTCAATTTTCACCTGCATGCGAACCAAAACATGCGTTAAGCCCTAACGATGAGCCGTCGACATGTGCCGCATCGCATCGTCCAGTCAACTAAGGCTGTTTCCTCTTTCCTCAGCCCGTCGGACGTTAGACTAGCTTACGTTGGTTGAACTCCATGAGATGGCAAGAGCCGCAAGACCAATGGATTTATACAATTAGCTGAATAAATAATTTATTTTGATAGTCAGAAAGCGGTTGTCTAGTTTCACACTTAGGTCTATAGGCATTTTAATTAAAGGTGGCTCAAATGAAAATAATCTAACTGGTTTTGAGCAGTTGACTGATTTGAACAGTGTTTCAATTCTGTCTATCGTAAAAAAACTGTTCAATAAACTAAATGCAGAAATTCATTAGGCCTAAGCCAAAGGTTATTAAATATGTTTGCACAGGGGTTATTTTAACGTGCAGCTGGACACAAAGTGTGTAGTTGGAAAATGAATTTGTGCAGTTGAAAATCAGGTTTTGTGCAGTTACTTTTTTACACACAAAAAGTACAGGTATTTAGTTAAAATGACACCTTAAAATGGCACCATTGCAATGTGGAAATTCAAAACATTTCTGATGAGGCTCCGAAAAAGTACAGGTATTTTGTTAAAAGGACACCTTATAATGCTACCATTGCACAGTGGAAATTCAAAAAGTTTCTGATGAGGCTCTGAAAAAGTAGAGGTATTTTGTTAAGAAGACACCTTAAAATGGTAACATTGCAATGTGGAAATTCAAAAAATTTCTGATGAGGCTCTGAAAAAGTACGGGTATTTTGTTAAAATGACACCTTAAAATGCTACCATTGCAATGTGGAAATTCAAAATGTTTCTGATGAGGCTCTGAAAAGGAACAGGTATTTTGTTAAGATGACACTTAAAATGGTACCATTGCAATGTGGAAATTCAAAATGTTTCTGAGGAGGCTCTGAAAAAGGACAGGTATTTTGTTAAGATGACACCTTAAAATGGTACCATTGCAATGTGGAAATTCAAAATGTTTCTGATGAGGCTCTGAAAAAGTAGAGGTATTTTGTTAAGATGACACCTTAAAATGGTACCATTGCAATGTGGAAATTCAAAATGTTTCTGATGAGTCTCTGAAAAAGTAGAGGTATTTTGATAAGATGACACCTTAAAATGGTACCATTGCAATGTGGAAATTCAAAATGTTTCTGATGAGGCTCTGAAAAAGTAGAGGTATTTTGTTAAGATGACACCTTAAAATGGTACCATTGCAATGTGAAAATTCAAAAAATTTCTGATGGGGAGGGGGCACGTCTTCCTCCCCATACCCCTCCCCATACCTGTCTCGGCGCTACGCGCCTCACGAGAGTCATTCGGACACTCGATTGATTTTCCCCCTAGCGGAGGGGGACTAGATTAAACACTGCTCTTTAGAGAAGTCGGTTTATAAACTAAGCCAGTTACATCATCATGATAATGATAATAATATTAATAATAATAAAAATAATAATAATAATAAATCACTAATAATAATAAATAATAACAATAATAATAATAATAAGAAGAAGAATAATTAGGCCTTAGTCTCAATAATGACCAATCTACCGATGTAGGATGCTATTCTGATAATTATGTGCAGTTGAGAAATTTCCTTAAAATAACCCCTGTGTTTGCAATAGAAAGAATGCATTCAGTCATTAAAATATTATGCCTCAGGGGTCCTTAGAAAATAGTTAGATTAATATATTTCAAGAAAATGTATTGCGATTAATTTGCAGTTAATTGCGATTAAAAAAATTAATCGCGCGATTAATTTCGATTAAAATTTTTAATCGAACAACAGCCCTATATTATACATATGTATGAGTCAGGTTGTGACAGCGCTAGTCAAGCGTTCGCGTATAACTAAAAGCGTTGCGAGCAGATTGTAAGCCAGAGTCTGTTTGGAAGGAAAGCATGTATAGGACGAGAATGATCACGTGACGATGTTATGCTCTTGCTGGTATTTCTTTATATCTTCGTATGCAGTAATGTTCTTCGCTGTGATTAGATGGTGAATGGTGATGGTGCTGACCAGGGTGAGAATTGCCGGAGAGTTTGTGGTTGGCCCCCGTCTTTCTTTGAACCCCTATAGTAGCCTACACTCTATTTTTCACTCCGCAATTCAGAGTGGATCGTAGTCCAACACCGGTTATTTTTCCACATTTCTCACACTGGTGCTGATTATGATCAACTTGATCATGGTAGTGGTGAGATAATTATTAGGCTATAATATGGAGACAGTGTCTGATGATGGTGCCGTGGTGGAGGTCACTGGCGGTGCATGGTTGTGACAATAATTATCATTGTGATGATGCCATGGTTACATGATGATCGTGGTGATGGTGGTTGTGATGATGATGATGATGATGATGATGATGATGATGATGATGATGATGATGATGATGATAATGACGATCTACTTGAACCCGGCCATCCCTGCGGCCACAGATGACACATGATGTTCGAAAGCCTTCTTCCGAAGGGTAGCTATACTCGTCCCTCGCCAGATATCGCCCAAGTCCTGGAAGCCAGTGCAGCTACCGACCCCCGCAGCGGCACCCCCTCCTCCTCCTCCAGCCAAGGGTGAGTCGCAGTCGGTCGGGGGCAGGCAGTAGGGCGCCTGGGAGTGGTAGGCCGAGACGGGAACCGAGTACCCGGTCCGGTTGGTCGAGTAGAAGGTGGGGAAGGCCTGAACACCGAAGCCCTGGCGGGACAGGGACCCGAAGTGCTCCGTTCCCGGAGGGGTCGATCGGTGCTGGGTGCATGCGGCCCAGGCGCTGTCCGCCCCGGGTCCAGTGAAGGGGTAGAAGGGCGAGGATGAGTCGGTCATCGACGGACCGCAGAAGGAGGTGAGGCAGGAGGGCGAGAGCAGCGGGTGCCCTCCTCCACCGCCCGGACCACCTCCTCCACCGCGAAGGACGTTTGACATCTTCTTCCGCTTCTTCCATTTGGCGCGACGGTTCTGGAACCAAACCTATAGATGCAGGAAACAAACGACCGCCAGATATATACAATCATGTGCTGTCTACAATAAGCCTATATAGATGCATGGAATCGTAATCGTTGATTCCAGATTTATAAGGCGCTATAGTACTTATGTTGTCCACATCGCATGCATGGAGAAAGCTACATAATTATGCATGGACGGTATACACTCCCCGTTTCTTTTCCCTTCCTTCCACCTCATCGGACAAACTTTCCCTTCCTTCCCTTGAACCTGGGAGTCTGGACTAATATCGAAATGATATGAAGCCGCCACCTGTCGGCCAATCAGAGATCGTCTTTTCTTATGCGTCATCGGTGACGTATGTGGTCGTCTATCCTGGTACTCTGCAGTTCTTTTCATTAAATTAATTCGTTTTCGCTACGACAGTCGTCAACAAAACAAACAGGACTGACCGATTAATGCACTGCAAAAGTCCCGGATATAGCCACAGATATAGTCTAAGGTAAATGACCCAATTGTTCTTAAGTGTTGTAAATGTTGTAAATCATCTTTAAAAAGCAAGCAAAGTTTGCTATAGTAGGAATAAACACAACTTTTAGTGGCAATGTTCAAAACAAAGCAAATGGACGTTAATTTGCGAAAATAAGCACGCGAAAACTGTGTTAAGGAGAAGGCGTAAAAATTAGGCCTACTAAAAGTTCCACAAACTGTATACTGACTGGTGAGGAGTGGTGACTTGGCACCGTGCACGCTGATTTACCCGAATTTTCATCATAAACACAGAACTTCCGAACTGGACTGTTTCTTCCTCCCAGCCAGCATGCACGATGTATAAATCTGTTTCTACTCATTTTTAGACATGAAACATGCTTTGTCAAAGGAAACAGCAGGTGGACCGGACGTTGAACAAGATTGCACATCTTGCACAGCAAAGATACCTATAGCCGAAGATTACCGACCTTAAGGGTTAGGCTGTTAGAAATGGATTGTCTGACTAATAAGCTTATAACATACAGAATTTACAGATGTAGGCCTAGCCTATAGGCCTACTTGAACAGAAACGAATCCCAAAATATCATCGCTGTGTAATTTTCGTTCTGAAAACAATTCCTATTTCTATTCAAATCTCCGTTCTCTGAGTCAGAGGCATATTTCGTGCTAATTCTATTCTCATTCTCAAAATGATTCAGGACTAACATTCTTATTCTCGTTAACTGAAATTCATAATTTTATAAATTCTAATTTCTATTCTGTTAACGACAAAAATATCACTGCCATAGCCATATATACCTGGACCCTGGATTCTGTGAGTCCAATGCGGATGGCGAGGTCTTCCCTCATGAAGATGTCCGGATAGTGCGTCTTCCCGAATGCCCGCTCCATTTCGTTCAGCTGAGCCGGAGTGAAGCGAGTTCGATGACGCTTCTGTTTGACGCTCGCCTTTCCACCCTGGCTCGAAACGTTGACCGCAGTTGAGGAGGAGGCGGAAGTGGGAACGGAAGAGGAGGACGATGACAACGACGTGGTTGGCAGTTGTGGGTTCGATTCCACAGGTCGTATATGATGCGTCATCCCGTCCTTCCGTGGTTCTCCGTCTGAAGTCTGGAGTCTTGTCTGGTCAGGCCGGAAGTCGCTCTTGATCGTGCTTCCGGTGGCGGTCACGGGAACCGGAAACGATTGTTGCGCGGTGGAGTAGGACGGTTGAAGTGCCGTCTGCAGAGGGATTACGGATTGGGAGTGGATTGCAGATCGTGGCTGGATTGCGGATTGCGGTTGCATTGCGGACTGCGGTTGGATTGCGGATTGAGAATTTATTACGGAAAGCGACTGAACTGCGGACTGAGAACGGATTGCAGATTGGGAGTGGATTGCGGATTGGGAGTGGATTGCAGATTGGGAGTGGATTGCGGACTGAGTTTGCGCAGAGTGCGGCTGGATTGCGTGGTGCGAAAGAGCGTTGCTGTAGTCAAGGAAGAGGTCCTTGTCGTGGTGAGTTGTGGGGAAGAAGTAGTATCCATCATCGTCGCTTGTACGAAGGTACTGATGCTGCTGCTGCTGCTGTTGCTGCTGCTGTTGTTGTTGCTGCTGTTGATGTTGCTGCTGCTGTGGCTGGCGATGCACGTTCGCCTTTTCCATGTCATCTGTATATAAAGAGAGCACTATATAAAAGCGGTTACATATATGGCATGCATGCAGGTGCTCGTGAACTCCGCCACTGGTTGTTCTCTGCCAATGCCAGTCCCAGGCCTAGATAAAAGAGGAGGGCGACACTAATCATCGCTGATATGGCATGCAGTGTCATTAAACATGTAACAATTAAGCACTTGCTCATGCATGAACACCTTGAGACCACGTTCTGTATACTCTGCATTGTATACTCTCGAGACTGTTCTCTTTAGCAGGGGTTGGGTCGGGAGCGCTTCTGAGTAGGCCTATCCTTTTTCATTATTGTTAGACATAGTTATAAGTGCAGTACATTTTGTCAAGGCCCCGCCGTTCGAAAATTGACTAAATCCCGTGACATGTCCCCTCCCTGCGCATGCACGTAACAAAATTATATGGACAACACCTATATTTACAAACTGAGCAGGATGAGAATTGCCAGGGAATCAGGCCCAATAATTATTGTTAAGAGTTTCATAGCAAATTCTTCTTTTCACCCCCGATCGAACGCCACATCATGCCTGTATGTAGACCTATATATCAATTAGGGTGGTCGTTAGAAATGAAAGTTGGAATCTACTGTTTTCCAAGTTTCCATTTGGTGCCATTCCATCCAGAAACATCACACAAAAAGGTGTGAGCGAAAATATTAATATTTAGGACTTGCGCAACACCATCAAAGTTTCACCATGTACTAAAGAAGCGAAAACTTGAATTGCAAGCATAATAAACCATGCATCCTCAAATCAGAATTCAATACAATGTGACTATATCATTGCATACATGATTACCAATGATTACAGTGTTTGGTGATCAAGATTGCAATTATTATTATTGCTGCTTAGGTATTTAATCAATGTCAATGTGACCTTGAAGACTCTGCGGCACTCTCTTCTCTTTTGTTTGTGCTGAGAACGAGTTGCGATGTTCTTCTACAACTTCTGATATAAATTGTTTTTGTTGTTCATTCCTTGTACTTGAGGCATTGAAATGCTGACAAAGGGTGAAACCTCGCTCAGCTAGATCACTGATAATCTTTATGGATCTCCAGCTTGTCGAGCTCTTCATGCAGTCTTCATGCTTTATCCGACCGCTTAACTGGATCGTGTTCCCGAAGTGCATCTAGTAGTTTAATTCAAGATGCAGAACAGATCATGGGTTGAATTTATCACGAAATGATGTCGATCTAGTTTTTTTGCGAATGGTTGGGAGAAGAGTTGTTGTATACGTTTGTGAATCTCAGAACCTTCTTTGTCCACTAGAACTGCTATGATCAATTTCTTCTCTCCTAATGACATGTCATTGTGAAAGAAACATAAGCTTGCCAACAGCTTGGATAAATACCAGAGATTTCGGCCAAAGGGTGTCACAGCGGCATCAGCAATGACCTTCCGTGGATATAAAGAGAGATAAAACAGCAGTACTACATGTAGATCGTTCCTAGGATCAGTGGTTGCTGAATGCTGGTGGGGTTTGAAACTAATGGCGGCCATGTAGGCCTAGATGCATGTCCCAAATAGACTAATAAGCTTAACTAATTATTTCCGGATGCTCCCACACATAATCGTCATAAGATGAGCCGACTCTTTGACTATAATCGTTGCTGTAGGCTAGAGGATACTTGTCTTGAAATAGCAACATCCTCAAGCAGTAAATTGCTCTCGTCGTCCATTTAGGCTACTGTTATTGAGGGGTTTGCAGCCGATGATAGCTTCTTTAAACCTTGCCGGTCTGCAGCTTCCAGATATGCGCATTGCTCAGTCTCCTGAGTTAGAACTTTGTCAAAGAAGCTGCTTATTAGTCTGAGTGATACTGTTTCTGATGCCAAGTTTTTCACGCTTATGATGATGGAGCAGTATACTTTGAGCAGTTCTCTGCTAGAACGTCTCTTCAAGATGGGAGCTTGGAACCTTTGAAGCTCTCCTCTGTCCTTTAGCATGCGATATTACCGCTAACGCTATTGTAATCGGCATCGCCTTCTCACTATTAGATGCAGACATTTAAATAATGCCCCTATAATGCTGTATATGTTAATAATAATTATGCATGGCGTTGTTGGAAACAAGTTCAGCAATGAACAAGCAAAGCATGTTCAAGTGGTGAAGATAAAAACATGTCTGTAAGCCGATACAACAGGTCGAACAGGAAGGGAGAGCAAGGATATCGTTGTTTGGAACACAAACAATTACATAGAACCTTTGCATCATGACACTGTAAGCTTATAGGGCCTAATACATGATAAATTCTACAATGCACGAGATACTATACAGCCTAAGATATAATAATAGGCCTAATTAATGTATGTAAGACTGTGTGTATTGTGTACGGTAGTGCATTGATGACTTGGAATGTAACTAATAAAAGATCATAACATCAGTATGAGAATTGTGGAAAAATAACTGGGGGGTTGGCCTATGATAAACTTGAAATTGGGGCATGAAAAACATACTTTAACTGTTTAACATGGGGCTCCAAGAAAGACTGGGTGGTTGAACCCCCCAACCCCCCCCCCGGCAATTCTCACCCTGCATAACATTGGACAGAATAGATAATTTTTCGCAGGAATTCCCTCACTTGTCAATTACCGCTAAAATGCTCATAAAAATAGATAATTAGCAATCACTGATGACAAAAACATTGTAGAATATACCCTTCAGCTGTGCCTAAGTAAAAATCATAAAGTATTTCTGTCAGAAAACTATAATTCTAAGACTTTGAAGTAAATAATACTTATGCTCAAAATTACGACAATTATAATTATTTGTAAAATACTAAACTTCAACGACGTTGCGCAAGTCCTAAATATTTTTCAGTTCTGATAATTTTTGGGCTACATAGGTTTTAGACCAAGTGGCACGGAATGGCGGGTTGGAAAAATATGAGATCTTAAGTTGAAAAGTTTCTATTAAAGATGCAACCACCCTAATAGGCCTATCAATGTATTTCGTTTGTTCATCGATTCATTCATTCACATCAGAGATTTATATAGCGCCCCTTAAAGACCACAGCTACATGTATAAAAATATACACCGTGGTTCAAAAAAGTAAGCCAAGTTGTTTTGCAAATTTGCATATATCTCTAATACCTGATGATCAAGCTAAAAATTTCCAAATATTTAGAGACTTGGACCAAGAATATGATTCCAAAATTTCATGAGATAAAGTTGAACGGATAAACATATATGAATTTTCCAAATTCATATGCCGAAATTTCAGTTTACAAGCAATTTTCTGTTATATTCTATAAAATGTAAGTCAAACTGTTTTTCATTATCTTTATGGCCTGATAATTAATCATTCTAAAAAATTTTGACGACAAGTACATAGACACGTTGCTGGAGTAATATAAAACAATAATCAGAATGACGACAATAAATTGTCAATAATTATTGACATGATGTCATCTCATTAGTGAGTTGTCCTACCTGTTGTTGCACCTCAACGGATTCAGCGAAGCGCAACTGTTCCTTCATGCGTGTCAACAAACGTCGAGATGCTATTCTCACTCTGCTGCTGATGATGCTGAAACCGGCTGTTACGGTTCACTGCCGCCTCCGCTCTGCCTCTCTCTGCAACCGATGATGCTGGTGTCGGGTGAGGGGCGGTACGAAGGGCGTGGCTTGCATCCGTTGGTGGCTCCGCCCCTCTCTTACGATCAGCCAATCGCAGTGGCGCCACGCAATCAGCGACAGCCAATCGGGAAACGCGCTGATTTTTGGCGCGCGCGGGCGACACGTTTATGGCGGGTAATAAAATTCGCCCGGACGCCGTCTGCTTTGCCGGTTGCGTCATTTCCGGTCTCATAACCATGGTAACGGAATATGTGCGTTGATGGCGTTTATGGTTCAGTGCCTACATAAAACGTAGACAAATATGTATTAAGTAGTTTCAGATTTTATGTATATCGATGCATGCAAATGTAGACTACATTACACTATACACTATAGTCATAATTATTTGAACACTGTGTATATAGGCATTCTTTGCCTCATCCTCTAAAGTCTACACGATATACCGTCTACAACTCTATACAGTCTACAACTCTACATGATATGTTGTGTACGTAGACATACGTGTGTGCGTGTGTGTGACTGTGTGTGTGTACTATGTACGGGTGTGTAATTGTCATTACATAATTTTATCTTAATATGTCATATCACACAACACATTATAGGCCTATGTCATATATCATAATTATATCATAATTATACAAAGATTACCGTCATAGGTAAGGAATATCATATTATATTGTAGACAGGTCCAGTGGTTCCCATCCGTTTTTACTTTAAGGCCACTGTTTCTAAGATGGAGAATAGGCCTACACGAGGGGTCGAGGGCCACTTTTACTTAATTAAAGGACATTAGGGGCCCCGGGCCACAAGGTTAAAACTTAATTAACTAAGAGCATGTAGAAAATTTATAATTGGATCAAAATAGAATGTTTGGTGTTATTTACACATGTCAAAATAAAATAGTTTGTAATAAAAAAATAAATATGCGTTCTATCCGCGCAGAATTGTTAATTTTTCATATAGGCCTATATTTTTTTATTCTTTGAGAGACGAGGTCCATTTTTCTAGGCCTGGAGGGCCACTTTTGGCCCGCGGGTCACGAGTTGGGAACCACTTAATTCTGTAGACATAAGTATCATAATTATATACATCGGCTGCTCGCCTCATTGGCCGCATTCCTAAATATGCCCCCGCAGGGCCGTAGCAACAACGAACGTGGCCCCCTCCGAGCATAATGTCCGAAATTTCTGACGACTTTTTTTAGTTCTCCGGCCAAAATGTCGGGAAAATTTAATCAATTCGCCGTCCGAAAAAGTTGATGACCTTTTTTGGCCAAAATCTCGGAAAATTTTCATATTTCCGTCCGGAAAAGTTGATGACCTTTATATTTATTTTTAGTCATTTCATTCATTTTTTGGCACTTTTAGGGGCCCCTTCCTTGCCGGGGGCCCCCTTCGGTCGGAGGGTACGGAGGGCGGTCGCTACGCCTCTGTGCCCCCGTCTCAGCTAATATGCGTGACGTTCTTCACTGCATGTCTCCCTGTTTCACAACTCATCTCCTATAGACCTATACCGAGTTGCTGCCCTTGTTTGGCGATGCCTTATTGATTGTGCTCCATCATACCTGTCTAGCCTTTGTCGACCTGGATGGATCCTGCAGATTTGACCAGGGCATATGACAACAGAGGCCATTTCCCTGGACAAAAATTTGTTCGGCATGCATCTTCTCCTTTGGTTCTCTGCCGTCAGGCAGGTTCATATATGTCCATGCATAATACAGCAGCACAAGCGAAAGTTTGGCGACCTGTCTCCGACCTTGCAGCCATGGGCGCCGACTCTGCGAGGCCCGTGAGTGCTCAGCACCACCAGAAATTGGCCATGCGAGGCCCGCCTATGCATGCATGGCACCACCACAAATCAGCGAGCAAGATGTGCCTTTTAGGAGATTATTTCTCTGTTGGCATTGCTTATCTATAAAAATCCTTCCGTCTTTTATAATTTCTTAAAATCTCAGTTAGTCTACCTTACTATACTACTCCAGTTTTACCCATTGCGGTAGTCTGAACACCATTGGTCTTCAGCCGATCAGCGAATACGAAGAAACACCGAACTCCTGCTTATTCGATCCGCTTCCGTCATTTTTTTTATTACGGACGAAGGCGACGATTTTAATTAGGCCTACATTGATTCCTTTTATTGCGCATGCTCCATAATGTTCCTCACTGCGCGAGAGTCACTTAATTCCCAGCAGCACAAAAGCGGAATATTGTTTTGTCTGCGTTAACAAATCAGCCTTTACTAAATTGTCAAAACTTTTTTGAAGACTATATAATAATAATAAAAAACCATTTCCACAGTATTAATATTGGCTCACAGTCCGCTCACTAAATAGTGGCTAATGTAGACAGAATTGTTTGATTTATTGTGCCAAGTTGAGTCTGTTGATCTAATTAGCCTATATTAGGGAAGAGTGTTCCAATTAAAATGTCCAATTGCCCATGCTAACGAAGATTGTAGGCCTACTTTTCTTCTGTGTGGATTTCAAGAGAAGTACATGTTGATCCAAAGAGTGATCACATTTTTTAGACAATTGGGAAGAACATTCATTGAAGTCTTAAATCATGTCTTTAAGCAACGAAATAACAAGAAATTTTGATGAGATAACAGCTTCAATTTCACTACTTCAGTGTGGATTTTCTAAAACAATGGCAAGGATGCTTTTCAAGTATTAGGCCTAAATCACGACTATATGATGGTCAATATGACAGCCTTAGATGCTACCATCGCAGTGTGGCAATAAAAATATTAGAAAATTTGGAGTAACACATCCCTCCTCTAAACCCCTACCCTGCTCGGCGATGAGTGTTTCGGCGATCGTGCTTAACCCGCGAATTCGTCCCCTACAACAAGGACCAAGTCTCCGCCTATGAACATAGGTAATTTTAACAACTCTCCCATCAAACCAGGGTCAAAAATTTGTCATTGCTATATTGTCAGAGGGACGAAACTGCAAACCTATCGCTGGAAAAAATCTGCAAGATTTCATCTCTAGCAACAGCCTTCGCAGAAAGAAATTTGCACTGTTTTAATACACTAGAAAGTTTAATGGAAAGGACATTTCGTTGCAAATCATTGTAACATATTATGGCATTAGTAAATATAAAATTACACGATTAAGAATTGACACTGCAGTCTGCACGTGAGAAGGTCTATTTGAAATCTGATATCATAATTATTATAGGTCAGTAAGAAAACTAGAATTAGGAATTAATACTGGATAGTGTTTTGTAGTATATATAGGCCTACTGTAAAGTAGGCTATTTTAAAGAAACTTGAATAATAATCTCAATTAGTTTCCAGATCTCTGTTTTTTTCTAATTTTTACTCTGTGCTCTAGGCCAATCTCTAAAACAATGCTAATCTTGGCTCATGAACAAAAATTGAACATGTTGTTTGTTTTTTGTTTGTTTGTTTGTATGTGCACTTGTTATAGCGCCCCTTCAAGCTCTCTCTACTCAGAGGCGCTCCCGATGCCGAGCGGACACTGCATCGGAGTTTCACGCCGAAGCGCTGAGCAATTGTGAGTGAAGGACTTGCCCAAGGTCCTTACGCGGTGAGGTGGATTCGAACCTCGAACCTTCCGGCTCCAAGGCAACGACGCCACCACTACACCACCGCGCCCCACATGTTGGCTAATGTGGACAGATTTGTTTGATTTCTCGTGCTAAATTTGAGTTTGTTGACCTATTAAACGTATGGATATAATATGACTAAATTATGATCATCCTAATTCTCTAGAGTTCTTTCTTTGTTGTGCTTGATTGCAAGTTCTATACTGTCAGAGGGAGTAATTTCATTACCTTTCCTAGCCAAAAAGACCCCCCCCAAAATTTTCCCCTCACGGCTTTAGGCACCCCCACTCTTTGCCTCAACTCGGCGCCTATGCTTGCAGCCCGTCGTCGATCTCTTCGCTCTGCGACAACGAGGGAGCTTTTGGTTCCTCGTGCTCGCACTTCTACAAGACAGCGCCGAGACTTTTCTACTGTGGGTCCATGGGTCCTGCTATCTGGAATGGCCTCCCACTAACCTTGCGAATTTTGCTACAGGCTAAATTCACCTGCTTTTTATAAGTCGCTCAAATTCGATTTTTAGCTGTGGCTGGACTGGGAGCGCCTCTGAGTAAGTTTCTTTAAGAGGCGCTATATAAATTCTCGAAATGAATGAATGAATGAATGAATAATACGCGTTGTTTATTGTAATTTTTTGGTAATTTGATTGATCTAGTGACTTGTTTACGGTCACTTTCTTCCAATTAGAATTAATGGGTGGTTTGTTTGTTTGCCTATTTATTTTTTTGCTAATTGGAAATTTGGAATAGGTGATGTGTATATAATGGTTATTTTTTGTATAATTAGAATGAGTGATTTGTTTATATTTATTTTTGTGCTAATTAGAATGGATGATTTGTTTAGGCCTATAAATATTAGGGTTATTTTTTCTAATTAGGATGGGTGATTTGTTTAGGCCTATAAATATTAGGGTTATTTTTTTTCGAATTAGAATGCTTGATTTGTTTAGGCCTATAAATATTAGGGTTATTTTTTCTAATTAGGATGGGTGATTTGTTTAGGCCTATAAATATTAGGGTTATTTTTTCTAATTAGGATGGGTGATTTGTTTAGGCCTATAAATATTAGGGTTATTTTTTCTAATTAGAATGGATGATTTGTTTAGGCCTATAAATATTAGGGTTAATTTTTTCTAATTAGGATGGGTTATTTGTTTAGGCCTATAAATATTAGGGTTATTTTTTCTAATTAGGATGGGTGATTTGTTTAGGCCTATAAATATTAGGGTTATTTTTTTCTAATTAGAATGGATGATTTGTTTAGGCCTATAAATATTAGGGTTATTTTTTTCTAATTAGGATGGGTGATGTGTTTGCGGTTATTTTTTGCTTATAATATAAGCAACAAATAACCGATCTTGCAGCCCGTCGAGCTCTTCGCTCTGCGACAACGAGGGAGCTTTTGGTTCCTCGTGCTCGTACTTCTACCAGACAGCACCGAGACTTTTCTGCTATAATTATACTCATATTATGAGAAACTTCCAAAGCGCTGGGGCATGACGACTCAGTCAATATAGGCCCTAAATGGTGAGCTTATTGGCTCTTTCGTAATTGCTATAGGCCTATAGGTGAGTTATATAGTACCGGTTTCTTTTAAATTCATTTTGTATCTGTATATTCGTTTAATAGTCCACTTCGTATGCAATAATAGGTCTGTAACGCAAATTTATTACCTTTCGGCCTATTTACATTCACAAGTAGGCCTACGTTCTATTCATAAGTGCTATATACAAACCTGGTGCAAACATTACAAACTTATATAAAATTATGTATAAATTATATATGTAGGCCCTATATATATAATTTACATAGATATAGACCTATGTCACATGTGTGGATATTATAGGTGTACTCGGTATATATACAGTCTAATGCACACAATATTGCAAGGAGTAAGAACTTATACCGATATGGAAGCTGTCATCTGCGGTTATGGAGGGAGTATACACAGCGGCGGCGAGTCAATGCCATTAATCATATGCTGGAATTATCGGGAGAGAGCAGGACATGGCATTATTTCCTCAGATAATCTATACGTGACCTGTTGATGAACCATTAACTTTTCCTTTAATCCATAATAAACCAAACGAGGATGTATGATCGCCGCGTAGAGCCGCGTCAATGCGCCCGGCGACCATACGTCATAGCAACTGGGTCGGCGCGCCGCCCGGCGGACGAAGGATGCCGCACAAAAGCCTTATTAGGGACGATGAGCGGCGCTAGAAGGAAGGGAAAGATCCGTCCAAAGAAAAATAATCATTGCTGAATCTCCCATACGTCATTATTCACGCCGCGCTCTGACGTTATTGGATGTCTGCCTGACAGTTGCAACAATGACGCAGCTGAAACGCTTGGATCCCTCACTGAATGCGATGCATGCGAACAACTCTCGGTGTGATAGATACTCCGCGGTTATCCTCGCAAAGGCCAAAGAATTTGCATAATATACTTATACTATATAAGCTTACTGCGACAATCTGTAGCTCTGTATATATTATTTATACTGTATGGCTATTACGATGCAGAAAGTAGACCTACTATATACAGTCAAATGTAGCCTATATAGACTATGGAAAACACAGTGCGCCATAGGCCTATTTAGGGCCATATAGGCTATCATGCAACACATGTATAGTTGTATACCCATATACGGTGTGACAATAATTATTTGTAACAGTTTTCACGTTCACTTTATAGGCCTAACGTAGAACAAATTAATAGAATTTAACCGGGTAAGCGCGATGAAATTTTGGAGATTAGAACAATAGATTGGAATTATTTAATCAGCAACGGTCCTACATTTATGTGGGCTATTATACGGAGTCGCACGTGCATGGGTAAAGGCCTATATGTAGCCTATATAGGCGATGCGCCGATGCCGCCGTCATCAATGCAAGATATTCCGTTTTTAAAGCGCGCACAGGTATTATCAAAGACCGCACCATTAATTTTAATCTTACTACACGAGTCCGTTGTACGCACGCGCAGTGACCCGACCTATATCGGACAGAGGGTGTTCGGCGTTAAACTTGGACCGCACCGACGCCTGATGCGTGCAATCTCACGGGTGTGATTATAAATCAGAAGCGAGTTAGACCGCAGAGGGACCATTCCTACCATCATCCATGAACAGTTATTCTCTCGTGTTCTAGCTCTCCACTCCGGGGACCGGAAGTCGACGATGGAGCTGCACTCGAGTGAAAGATCGCGCAACGCTGATTAATTGGAAGTGAAGTGACCTCCACGACACGAGTAGGTCAATCATTGGGACATACGATGCTGTATGCCCATGCATGCACTTCCATGGAAAGCCGTTTCCGCTGGGCTGGGCGTGTGTGCGGAGCCCACCAGTGAGAACTTCACCATGGCTCCATTTGGAACACTTTAAGGCGCTGTGCAGATGTATATCTATAGCGTGTGGTGTGCACAGGTCAGAGCAGGGTGAGAATTGCCGGGGGTTTAGGGGTTTCAACCCCCAGTCTTTCTTAGAGCCCCATGTTAAAGTATTTTTTCACACCCAAATTCCAAGTGGATCATTGTCCAACCCCCAGTTATTTTTTCACAATTCTTACACTTTGTCAGAGTTTCTTCTGAGGTATATCTGGTTGCTGTGTGTAAACGAAAATGGCCTCAGGTCCTTCGCTCACAGTTGTTCATCGCTATCGACTCATACTTGGCCATTAGGCAGTGGTGCTGAAAAGCCTGCGCTATAAAAAGAATTACTTTCTATAGTGTGAACCACAGACTCCTGTATATATGCCTTTTCCAGGTCCGTCCAAGACCAATTATATTTACATGTATCATATCGTAACAAAGCTGATTATTTTAGTGTCGACCTGCAGGCCCTCCTATTTTATCCAGGCTTGGGACTGGCACTGCCAAAACGCGAGTAGTGACTGCTCTGTGTATACATTGACTTGTCTATACGGTACAGTACAGATGCAACAGTTACTGGCGTAAGTCAAACTGCACTGCTGCATGCAAGAGCCGTCGACATCGCCCTCTCCTTCTCCCGGCTTGGGACTGGCACTTTCTGCGTATACACAGTTTGTGGCAGAGCTACCCCGACATAGATGAGACCAGGTGATAAAGTGGATGAGGAGGAGGAGGAGGAGCAGGAGCAGGAGCAGGAGCTGGAGGAGGAGGAGGATGCGTTGGCTGATGATAACAATCCATCCGACACACGTCGTGCAGTGACATCTTCAGTCGAACGCGATACAAACAATAGACGTATAAACAATAGACCTATAAAGCGCCGTTCCATCAACTACTATCATCCACCAGACAATGGCGTGTATTTATACAATGCGCACAGAATCGGATGCGTCGCAGTACAGCTTCCGCCCGTCCGTCCGGTCGGCTACCAGAGGTATAATTGTCGCCGTTTATCCCGATCGTCGCATTAGTCGCCGTCAACTTCCGGTTTCGAGCGAGGCGGGGGAGGGTGGGCTGGTTGGGGCAGCGTGGGTCGAAGCAGACCTGAAATTAGCGGCGGTGAATATCAGCGACGCCAGCTCCCCTAGCGGTGGTGGTGGTGGTGGTGGTGGTGGTGGTGGTGGTGGTGGTGGTGGTGGTGGTGGTGGTGGTGGTGGTGGTGGTGGTGGTGGTGGTGGTGGTGGTGGCGGCGAGGGCTTTTAGCGCTTTTGCTGTCTCGCCCGATCTACCGTTCGTCGAACCAGTAATTAAGTCGGCTGCTGCTGCCGTGTGCGCATGCGCATCGGTGTCTGTCGCCCTCTGTCGAAGGACAGGTCGAACGAATTTACGGCTCAGATGTAAATCTCCACTGTGGAGGGATGGAGAGATGGGGGATATGGGGGGGTCGATGTCAACTCATCTACCCTCCGCAGCAGCAGCATGCATCAATCGCTTAAAGTTCATCGTAATTGTTCATTTTCAAATACAAGAATATATGTTATATATATATATAAGCTTATATAATTATATATATAATGTAACTATATAATATTATTATACAACTTGTATTCCGCCCGTGTTTAGTGCAAACGGCGTGCAATCGTCCATTCGTCCATTCATCCGTTAATTCATCCATTAACCCATCCGTTCAATGGCGTTCATCCATCCATCCACTCATCCGTTCATCCATCCATCCATCCAACTATCCACGTGTTCCTTCTTTTGCCCTTTCGCTCCGTTGAGTATCTTAGATGGCCTCCATAATCCATATAGGCCTAGAGATACTTCTTTCCCATGGATATCCGTCGACTTCCGTTACACAATGTTCAGAGTAATAGGTAGACGGAATAGATTAACGGACGGTCGGACGGACGGATAGATCGCTAAATCGATAGATGGATAGATCGATAGATGGATAGTTGGATCGATGGATTGTCGAAGAATTATCTGGACGGACCGGCGTAAGGAAGAACACAGACTGTATACCTCCTATACATATTAATTATACTGAATTTTTTCCCCGCATCCGATAAGAGATGCATGAGTTATTATTTCTGCAAGAATATATTATGGTTCACGTACGTGTCTTATATAGGGGAGAACGGGGTTGAAAGTAACGCGTATTGGTTGTAACAGGCACTATAACAGCTAAACTAAAAGGCATGGAAGCAGACTAGTTATGTCATGTTTATCTAAAATGCATTTCCGGTTTATGGTTCATGAAGAATTATTTCTGAGAAGCTTTGGTAAGTTTTTATCGACAAAAATATGTTTTCTACCATGAAAAGTAATTTTTTTCGCTTAGACTGTTTTTCTACTAGCAGGACCAAACAAGGCTTTATCGAAACTTACTAGGCATTAAAAGAAAGAACAGGGACTGTCGAATAACATGGCTGGAACTATTTTCGGCGGTTGTAATTGATTGCTGCCATTTTTCCATTCAATCCAAACCGCATGGGTGGGGGCAGATTGTAACATTACGTTCGGGGTTGGTCGTAACACTGTTACAACCAACCCCCATTATTGTGGGTCATAATCTTTTACTTAACTTGTATGAATATGTGATAAGAATATGTAATTGTATAGTAAATTAAAGAATCAAACAGAAATGAGAACTTACAAAAGAAAAAGTAACCGTGGACAGACTACAGTAGATGTGATGAATGACGTGGCCGAAGAAGTTTTAATGCATGATCGGCCATGTCGACAAGTAGCCAGAGAGTTCTCGATATGTCATGTGTCATTGATGCGATATATTCGGAAGCTTCAATCTGGTGGACCAGGAATGACAATAGTTTTTGGGTACAAACTAAATCGTCAAATTTTTACAGACATTCACGAAGCTAAGCTCACAGAATACATTAGACATTGGGGCGCGGTGGTCTAGTGGTGGCGTCGTTGCCTTGGAGCCGGAAGGTCCGAGGTTCGAATCCACCTCCCCACGTAAGGACCTTGGGCAAGTCCTTCACTTACAATTGCTCAGCGCTTCGGCGTGAAACTCCGATGCAGTGTCCGCTCTGCATCGGGAGCGCCTCTGAGTAGAGAGAGCTTGAAGGGGCGCTATAACAAGTGCACATACAAACAAATAGACATGCTGCGTCAATTTACTTCGGACTCTCACCAGGGGAAGTTAGAAAACTTGCATACGAATGTGCACTGTTATATGAGATCCAGATTCATGGTTCATGGTTCATGGAATGAAAATAAAAGGGCAGATAGGGACTGGTTCAGTTCCTTCATGAAACCTAATACTGACATATCAGTGCGGTCATCAGAACCAACCTCCATTGCAAGCCTGCAATGGCTACGAGTTTTAACAGAAATCCGCAAAACCACGACACAAGTGACATAGCAGCCCAGTTGCTTCAAGTTGTCATGATGTGAAGCAGACATGCACACGTCGGTCAGGACAGACCGGTGGAGATCTCGAGAGTCGGTGGAGAGGGCATTGAACACAAAACGGGCTTGTCCCACTGGTTGTCTTTCATGGCTCTTTCCTAACATTCTCTTCAAGCAGACAAGGCGGTCTGGAGCTACTTCAAGATATAATGGTATGGAGTAGACCTGCTAGCCTGTAGAAACTGGGAGATGACACGAGACAGACTCAGACAGAGAGTGGCGTCGGACACCTACACTGTATATACGGGCGTTGCGCCTATGGTTTATGATGATGATGATGAGTTCAAGAATTCTTTGCGAAACTTGCAGAAGTCATAGATCGCTATGGGTTTTAACCAGGGGAGTTCTGGAACATGGATGAGACCGGGGTTACTATACCGTTAAAATACCGAGCAAAGTAGTTTCTCAAAAGGGACTGAAACAGATCGGTGCAGTTACTTCTCAAGAAAGGGGCACACTGGTAACTGTGGTTGTAGCAATCAACGCTTTGGGAAATTCTGCACCGCCCATGTTTATTTTTCATTAGAGGAGGGCCACCTGGTTCTGTCGGAGCAGCCAACAAATCTGGCTGGACGACAGAAAATGAGTTTGTTGTATTCATGAAGCACTTTGTTAACCATAGTCGTTGTACGGTGGAAAGGCCTGTCTTACTCTTGCTGGATAACCACGGTTCCCATCTGATAAGAATAGCAGACGAATAGTAGGCCTATAATAGGCCTAGATCAGTGTAGCCTACTATACTTATAAACTGTGGGGTAAGTTGTAACATATGGTACAACTTACCCCACATGCAGTTACAACCTGCCCCCACAAGGGGTAGGTTGTAACATTCCAGTGACCTTACTTTTTTCGCAATTTGTTCTTATATGTTTAACTCGGTCACATAACAAGTATAATGACTTTAATAAGCAATAAATAGCCTTTCGTTTGCAATATTATTTGTTTCTTTGTCTCTTATAGTTTTCACACAACCAGACAAAATGTCGAAATTGTTACTTCCAACCCCGTTCTCCCCTACATGTATATTATAGGCTATACTTTTATACTTATATATATATATATACATTTTAATTTATGTATGTATATAAAATTATATACAATGTATCCACTATCCATACATGATTGTGTTGTGTAACATTGTTGTGCATGTGTGTGTTATTTACATTTATCCACGAATATATCATGTGTCTATGTACGTCGTTGACGGATTTGGTTATTTAGTGGGCGGTAATTACAGGGGAAGGGGAATGGTTGTCACGTGACCACGTCGAGCCCTCTGCCGGTCGCCGATGTTTTCTCCCTCGTGCACTCATCGCCATTATTCTATTAGGCTGTCGGATACAATCACTGGCCTCGCTTGGCCTTCGCTGCTTTGACAGCAGCCGAGGCCTACATTTGGCCTCTTCCTATTCCGTTTCAAGGGATGATGCTGTTGGTGGATGGGGAAGACGGAAGGGCGGATTGGGGGTACGGGGAGGGGGTGAAGAGATGAGGGGAGCTAACGGGATGGAGAGGAAGCGGAGAGGAGGAGGGAAATGGAAGAGGTGGGGGAAATGGAGGTATACGTGACTGAATTGATGGTGGAAGATGGAGAGATGAAAGGGGAGAAAATGGATATTATGAGATAGGAGGAGAATTGAGAAATGAAGAGGAGAGTTGAATGATAGAAGTGAGAGAGGAAAAAGCCAGGAAGGGGAAGAGGAGGTAGGGAACTAAGAGAGATGGAGGGAAGGAGAATAGAGGAAGCAAGTGTGGATGGAAGAGTGAAATGGTTGGAAAAGTGGGTGGAAACAAAAGGAAGTATAGGAAGGAGAGAATTGAGGGGAAAGGAGGAAGGGAGTAATGAGTAGAATATATATATATATATATGGAAGGGAAGAAAAGGAGGAGGGGGAGGGGAGTACAGAGCTGAGAAAGAGGAAGGGAATGAAAAGTTGAAGGGGGAAGAGGAAGGGGAAGAAGACGGGGCGAAGGGAATATCACGTCATTTTTTGGTGCAAACGAGGAATTATGATGAATTACGATATCAAACAATCGATCGATCGGAGGTAGGCTATATGTGACACGAGAAACAAACGCCACGAACAGCAATATTATTAGTAATCACCTGTCTGTGTGTCTGTGTGTCTGTCTGTGTGTCTGTCTGAAAACATTTAATGAAATACGAAAGATAATATTAAGACAGGCAGCAAAACAGAGGGAATCAGAAAAATCACGAATTTCCAACTGAAGATAAGACATCGAACCAAAATAAAGGATATGTATATGGGCGTTTAAGATCCAGTCCTGTAGGACAATATAGGTCCACCAAAGGTTAGGCCTAAGTCACGTAGGCTATAGGGCCTAATTTATATGTATGTGGCTCTTGCTGAGTTTGCCGTTCGCATAGGTCCCATAAAAATTATACCCGATAACCCCTATTTAATTTATGGTAAACTCTTATCTTTGCAACAAATTTTCAGATCAACACCCAACGATAAAATGGGAACCTATGAAAATAATATGTCGTTTGATGGCACAAGCCTTTACATGTGCAGACATAGTGTAGCTTATATGCACGACGCCATTAAGTGGGCATGGCATCGTTCTATTAATGTTCAACCATTCGCTCGAGCGATCAATTTCCATAGCAGTATTTATGAATTTACGATCTGCTTGACTTGCAAAACCTCAATTTGCGCTCGGGTATCTCCGTTCATTCCAACACGAACGCCACACGTGACACGCGCTGTCTCAAGATGCCGACAAGAGAAACGTGCGCCTAGATCCGCTTTGTATACGTATACCACTCGCGAAGCAGAGTACACAACCTGTATTTACACCAACCTTGGTCTGGCCAGCGTTGCTTCAAACGAGAAGTTATGACGCCGAGCTATGACGTCCTAATCTATCCGCGGCGCCAAAAAGCAGACGACCAGCGTCACCGATGGCGGGAAACGGCCATTTATTTCAGACGGACGCACACGAGATCTTTGTCGACCGTTGTCCTGCTTGTCCACGGTGCGTTTGATATGGATGGCTTTGGCTGGGAAGAGATTTGCGGGGATTAAGGGAGGATTAGACGGCAGACAACGGTGGGAAGAGAGTCATCGGCGTCCAGGTCAGCCGCGGCGTGGTCGAGGAACAGGATCGTTAAGGAGTGGACAGAAATTAACAGCCATCTTCTCTGTGGACGTGTATGGATGATCGGATGATCCAGTGGACATGCGCACTCGGATCTTGTGAATTGACTGCGTTGTGTATACTGCATGCAGTCTTGATTTTATGTGTCGTTCTGAGGTGGATATAGTTTGCATCGGTTAAACCCTATGGAGCTACGGGGCTTCGATCCCTGCTGCAGGAGAGAATGATGTCTTAAGAGTTATGCTGTACACTTGCCATGATATGCGCACCAAAGCAGACACGGATTTTTGCAAATAAATACAGCACTGGCTGTTATCTATAGCCTATACACTGCGTCCGAAAAAAATTGGCCGTTAGCTATATACACTGTGTCCGGAAAAGGGATCCATTTTGGGAATATGAAAATAAATTGTAAAAATCGATGAATGTTTACAAAGTGGTCCACTTTTTCCGGACACAGTGTACATCGGGTGAAGATGAATGGAAAATACATGCTCTCCTATGACGAAGAAGAAGTCCGACAATTAACGATGCTTTCTGGTCTATGTGAGCCTTGCCTAGAGCCTATGCACAGTTGTAGCATGTTATATACAGTTCAAATTGGCCAATTTTAAAGCTGGCCATGCAGCTCAATTTCTTCGCTTTCAATTAAGCCTAAGATGATCGAGTGAAACCCTTCACCACCGCTGCCTCTTTGCATGGGTGCCACGTCAAGGTCAGCTTGTGTGAGTCGTTCCTATAGGCTAGAACTTCTAGCCAGAGATTTAAGTAGGCCTATAGTAGGTTAATCTTTGGAATGGAAGTAGGTCTAGTAACCTAATCAGCAGGGTCGTGCATGGCTTGGTACTGTCAATTTGACAACACCGTTGACGGGTTTTTACCAGAAACACCATTTAAAAGGTAGGCCTATAGCCTAGGCCATGCTTTATAAACTTGGGGAAGTCCAGTCTTCTTCATGTAGACCTAGATATTTGTTTGCGTTGCTTGCACGCCTGCTTAACCACTGGTTATATTAGGCCTATATAGCTCCAGTCTGTGGTTGAATTACTCATTCGCAGGCCCCAAACACTATAATAATTTAACAATAACTTTTAAAATAGCATTTGGAACGCACCGAGAACAAAATACCTTGAGTCCTAGACTAACAGGCCTATCGATAGATTGGATAGATTGCCGATGCACACGAAAAGGTTCTGCTATGCTAAATATAGCACAAGTCAACAAATACAAAACATGATTTAAGCGGAAGCAGGTGACAATGCGTCACAAAAAATAATCATTTTCACCGAAACTGGGAAACTTGAGATTATTACACTGGAATTTTTATATGCGCGAGTCTAATTATAGTAGTCTAGGCCTATAGACCTATTCAAGGATTGAATAGGCCTACTCGATGAAACATAGGCCTATTAGCCTAACTGAACAATAAAAATAGTCGCGCCACGCCGCCACCTAGGCCTATTGATCGTCATTCAGCTCATTGTACAATGTACAATGATAAGTTGTAGCAACGGTGAAACCTACTAAATCTTCTACACCATTAATAATTATTATTACTAGTCTCCATGCGATATAGGGGAGAGTGCTCTAAGATGCCCAGGGCGAGTGATGCCCACCCCCTTTAAAACGAATAAACAGACATAAATTCGTGCTTTAGTTATCTCATTGCATGCAGCGACATCTTGTGAACCTTCCATAACAGCAATGTTTCAGTATTCGAGATATTGACGCGATAATTCAATTTTCTAAATTTTCACCTCGTTTGCGTAAGTACACGTAGCCTATACGAATCTTCATAAATTTCTCTTTAGCCTTAGGCTTATGCAGTAAAAATTCGTGCACTTCAACGTTTATTTTGAATTAATTTATAGTTGTTTTAATGGTTTTATCTAACTCGTAAATATTGACCTCGTTTTAAATAAAATCATGTCAGCAGAGAAGGACTCTAAAATTACAAGAGGCCATATATGGGCGTCCTGAATGCATAAGAAGCATAGAGATTACAAGAAGCCCATGGACGTCTTGAATGTATAGGCCTATTAAGCATATAGATTACAAGATGCCCATATGAGCGTCTTGGATACCGTTAGCAAGTGGTCAAGAATCGGTGCCTACCATGACACCACCTTCTGCTTATGAAGATTCTGAGCCCACAAATTTACCAGTGTTTATTGAATAATTAATGGATATAGCCTAATGCAGGAAGTGTAAGGGTTGGTGTCATGAAGAATGTAGGGCTTCTGTAGACCTACAGATCGATAAATATCCAAGAGATTCGTATGTGACTTTTCGTTAGTCTGTGTTTAAAGTGAAAATGACAATAACGGCTTACAACATGAGGTACGTTGGAGTTTGTTGCTTCTCGTGTTTTGATTTGCTTTGTAGCTTTAGGATCTTTTAGTCTTGGTTAAATTTGTTTAGCTGTCATGCGGTTTATTGGTTTAGTCTAAAATGCATGATTACAGTAGGCCTACCACTTGTTTTAGTCAATTTGCATTGTTCCAGGATGCCCATCCTATGAGCGTCTAACGCGTCTTGTAGTAGATGGTTCCTAAGACGCCCAGTTTGGAAGGGTCTACTTTTAAAAATTTACACAAATGATCTTATTGAATTATGTTCTATAGTTGCTGTCACAGCGTCGTTAGGCTAATGATTACTCTTTGCATTAGGGTCAGGCATGTTCTTCTCTTAGAATCCACACAGAATAAAATAGCAAGTTTCGTTAGCGTGGCATCTTGGAGCACTCTCCCCTACGACCTACATCTAGATGTCGAACCGCTTATTCTGCGCTGCTCTGTAGCCTACGTGGTGACTAGACTAACGCCATTTCATTCATTCAGTTAATCAGTTAGCCTAACTTCAGCATCTATATAAGTAGGATAATTATTATGTAGGCCTATAGGCCTGAACATAGGCCTATTTAATTGTCCTTGTCCGAACTTGTCGACGTCCAACTCATAGGCCAAAAAGCGTAGGCCTACACTAGCAATAATTATGAATGGCAACAGCATTCAAACAGGCCATACTGTAGAAGGTGTAAGCAAATAGGGCCAATTAGGGTTGTAGGTCTAAAAAAGCCCTATAGGCCTATTACTGTAATATAATATTTTTGTGTATGCTTGCATTTTAGGCTATAGGCCTATGTGAATATCCGAATTTTCAACGACATCGGATGGCCCAGCTGACTTTATGAGGGGGCATCGATTTGTCAATCGTATTGCTCAATAAAATGAATTAAATAGGCTATTGTTATTTTCGCCAGTTCCGAGCTACGCTTGCAGGTCCTTGCAAATTATTAATCTTTTGGTCCTTGTTCATTGGGTAATAATGATATCATTATGTGCCAGGTCAGCAGAAATCTGGATGGGGTCAAGTTTGGTCAACAAAAGAAGCGATACAAATACAAATACTAACAATAAAGCCAACATTATATGATGAATAACGCCGAAACCAACAAAGTGCGAACCTCGTTCTAGTTTTGCAAGAAAATTAATTTCAATTTTCGCAAAGTTTGGCTGTTGGAGTTGCAATACTTTCACTTTTGTATCACCAGACATCTTTTGTCTAAGAATAGGTCACATAGGTATGGCTTCCGTGACAGGGATTTCCCCAAGGATGCGAGCTATTTTTGTCGACGTTTTAGAAAGTTGCTTTCCCAGCTTATTCGTTTCCCTATTGTAATCGTACTTTCTGGGCGTGAAGGTAAGATTCCGGTAAGACAGTCTTGAACGAGAGAAATTTGGCATAGGTATTGAAGAATTTTGCAGGCGAGTGACGAAGATTTTTTGAAGGATCCATTTACACAGAATGGCAACAACAGCAGCAACTACTGTCTCCTGGCCGTGGCTCTACCAACCACAACCGGAAGACTCGACCGAGGTAGATGAATAAAACTCGACTTTTTACTTATGCCAATACTTTCCACTTTTATCCATTCTTATAATTTATCGATAAGTAAAGTAACGATGGCCTCCCGTTAATGGTAGAGCAGCTCTGTTATTTTTCAAAGGTAGAATGTCTGAACCTGGCATGTAGAGATAGAGAAAGCAAAAGATAACAAGCTTTATTAGCATCTATTATTATGTTTAAATTGTCACTCATGTAGACATGCACAATTAAAGGCGCTAGAGAAGTCTAACAGCATAGGCCCCATTGGCCTTTCAAATTCTGATTTTTCAGCCTTATAACAGGCATTCAACTTGATTGGTGCAATCACTGATACCTATATATAGGTTACCCGTAGTTTACATTAGTAAATTATTTTTATGTCTTCAATGCCATTCTTGATGTTGGTAAATAGGCAGTCTCTCAATATTCATTTTAACCTGGGTTGTAATGGTAAAATTTGAAGTGATTACACGCTAAAATTTCTGACGACATTTTCTCTTTTTTTAGTCATCAGATGCTTTTGCAGGTTTTTCACCGGGAAAATTTTCACCGTAGCGTCAAATAATCTAATTTCATGATTTTTTCGTCTAAAATCGCGACCTTCTGTTGTCATTTTGATTTATAACAAATTTTGTTTATTTTGCTTTTTGGAGGTGAGTACACGTATACCCCCCGCGTATACCCTCATGTACAGTTCTGATGATAACCATCATCAATCCAACTTCCATGTAGTACTTGCTTAGGTCTTAAGTGAATAAATTCTGAGTTCTTAATATTGTTTACTGTGATACAGTTCATAAATGCTGTGTAATAACTATTAAACCATCGGACTGCTCTGCTTTCACAGTCGATCATTACGTTTCATTGCAGCTGAAAGAAGCCCACAAAGATTTGGTCGAGGAGGAGGGTGATTTGGCCGAGCTCGACTTCACCACGGACGAATTTCAGAACGCGGTCGACGGATGCGTTGCGTACATTGCCGAGAAAGTCGTAAACGAGTCGTCAACAAAGCTCGACAATGTGCTCGAGGTTAACTACAAAGACCAGACCGTGAAGCTGCCTGGTTTTGTTGCAACCTTGCACTCCGTTGACCCCCTGGTGAAGGCCAAGGACATTCGCTACGTCAGCATAGTGACGGGGACCCAGGAGGGCGTTCCCTGCGACGACCGAGTCGTCCGTCTGTCCATCTGGATTCCAGTTGGACGCGGAATCATGGACATCTACCTCCGCCTGCCAGGCATCAAGGAAAGTCTGCTGCTCGCTCATTCCGTGTCGAAGGTGATGTTCGAGGCGTGCGGAAAGGCTGCGGCGAGGCTGGAAAAGTTCTGTTTGGTGCGCATGGGTGCCGTGTCTCTCTCGGAGTGCTCCGTGGAGGAGCGAGACGAGCGGGAAAAGTTTGAGCTGGAAAAGGCGAAGAAGAAGAACGCGGAGGAGCAGAGCAACGGAGGAGGAGTTGTGAACGGAACGCTGGAAGGAGATGCCGTGGAAAAGAACGTGGGAAAGGGGGAAGCCGACGGCGCGGCGGAGGAACTGAAGCCGCTGCAGGAGCGGAAGATGTTCTTCACGCTCGACATGGAGTCGCTGTGTCTCTTCGATCATCCGCTGAGTCCGAAGCCGATCTGGGATTTCCGGTTCTACAAGGAGTCGGTGGAGAAGGCGATCGACGTGATCTACGTCTGCAACATGACTGGACAGCTGGAGATCGAGCAGCAGCAGAAGGTCTTCTACATGAGCTCAGCCAACAGCGAAGGAACCGAGGACAAGGTACTTGCATCACACTAACAAAATGCTTTAACATGCATGCACAACATTGCACATGCACACACATAGACACATAGACACACGCGCACACAAATACACACACACACATCCACTGAATTGAACACACACTCATCTACTTACCCACACGTGCACAAATGTACACTTATTCACACACACACACACACACACACACACACACACACACACACACACACACACAAACGAGCATATATTTATGTACAATTTACATCAATATTTTATATATCGTACTAGTGGTGGGCAGTGATTAAAAATTAATTCAAAATTAATTGCACGGTTAAAATTTTTGGAAACTCAATTTAATTGCATGTCACTATATATGACAAGTACATTAGTACAACTAATCTACTGACTCTAAGTAGCTGCATTGAATATGAGCTACATAAATGTTTGCAGACAATAGGCCTTGACACTTGAGAATGGGTGGCAAGTCCACTTCCTTGTGTTGAATAATATTTTGGTACTGATGAAACATACGACTTGTTCTTAATTATTCATGGACAGTCAACTTTTTCTTTAGAATTTCGAGTTCCTCTCGGAGACGTTAAGAAAAGGTACAATGAAACCAAAGCCGCAGGATATCTTCACAGGTACTAATTATTAATTAATGTACTAATGAATGTACTAATCAATGTCTCCATTCTTAATTTTATCCATCCATCTATTTGTTCGGTGCATTTTACGAGTCATGCAAAGACGCCAAAGAATGTTTTTTTAAACAAATGTTTTTTTAAAGAATTTATAGCTGAAAACAAAAATTGTTGACTCAACACTGTTTACTGGTCACCTGGTGCCGTCAGCTTCTGGAGCTCTGGCGAAAGCCCTGGTGCATCCTCTCCAGTTGATCCTCTCCCTAGTCGCCTCTCTTAGTTCCTCCAGTCTCATGCCAGACTTTTCCTGTTCTTCATCCAACCATTTCTTCCTTGGTCTTCCGCATCTTCTCTTTCCCTCACCGCATGCCGTCATCAGCTCCTTTTCCAAGCCGTTAGATCTCATCACATGGCCGAAGTAGCTCAATTTCCTCCAAGTTGCTGTTTGCTGCAGTGTCTCCTCCCTCTCTATTCCGAGCTCCTCACGCACCGATTCGTTAGTTCTCTTCTCCGTCCATGAAATCCTTAGCATCTTTCTCCAAATCCACATCTCACACGCGTTGATTTTCTTTTCCATATCCCGTGTCTTTGTCCATGTCTCGCATCCATATAGGACGACTATATTATATACTGGTATATCTATATAACTATGGAATTTATATAGTGTCCTTCAAAATAACTATTCAGAGGTTCTCCCGGCCCAGGCATGGCCAAAGAGGAAAGTAGTTTATAGAAAGAGTTCAAAGTCTCCTGGAAGGGAACGCAGGCCAAGGGGTGGCTATTCGAAACAGAGGAACCCACAATCGAGAAAGGTCTATTCTGTCTGATGGCTGTGCATGCATGTGGAACCACAAAGTTGCCTCTAGAGCAGTGGTTCTCAAAGTGGTGGTCCGCGGACCGGCACCGGTCCGCGGAGTCCTGATCACCGGTCCGTGAAGAAGTCTGAGAGTGAAAAATAAATTATAATTATTACTTTATATATTAAAAATTGTGAAATTATTCGAGTTGTTGTTCAAAATTTATTCAAAATTCTGTTTCAAACTTTAAAAATGCATTGCCTGTGCCTTATTTTAACTTGCCAAATGGCTGCATAAATAATTTTTAGTAATTAAAAAATCCCTAATTATAAATAACCCTACAATGATTTTTTAAATATTATAGTTCGCTTTCGTTTGTGCTTGCCATTAAAGTTAGCGGTCCGCGAGCTTCTCAAATAAATTTTTGCCGGTCCGCGGCCTGCAGAAGTTTGAGAACCACTGCTCTAGAGACTGGGCGCAAAGAGTGGTGACGAGAACAAGCCAAAGTCAGTGCATAAAGTGTGGAAAAATAAATGCCAGGATGCCCCTTGCCTTTCCAAAAGAAATGTCTGGACGCCCCTTACATTTCCAGACTGTACTGGCCAATAAGTGGCAGGACGGCGTTCAGATTTTAAAATAAGTACATGGACGCCGTCCATGACCGTCCAGGCACACTTTAAGCTTTGGCCAAAGTTAAAGGAGCACCCGAAGATAGACAGGCACCCCAGGACACAAAATGTATATTTTTATGCCATGTAATCATGTATGTACGTAGGCATTTACGTATTTATATCTTCAGCCTCCGTGAGTCTCTACTATTCTGAAATTTCAAGCGTGAACTCTTTTTGTTTGGATGTTTGTCAACGTAGACTTGGTGAAATTTGTGGACTTCTTCAAAGAGAACAAACCGCCGCAGCCGAAAGTGACGAGCCAGAGACATGAAAGTTCTATACCTGGCCCAGTTCCTCCTACTCAACCAACTCAGTCGAAAAGAGATGAAACACCAAAGTGGCTAAGTAATAATTCGTTAGCATTTCGTTACCTCATGTAACGGCTAACATCTGTGACTCCTGATTTTTATTAATATCTTGTAAGATCGTCATTTTCAGCGTGTCTTGGAAAATTTAGAGATGTGGTTCTCCGATATTGGTCTTCAAGAGAGATATTGGTCTTCAAGAGAGATATTGGTCTGTCAAGAGAGATATATTGGTCTTCAAGAGAGATATCGGTCTGTCAAGAGAGATAATATTGGTCTTCAAGAGAGATATTGGTCTGTCAATAAATATATTGGTGTCAAAAGAGGGTCAAGAGGAATGTCATTCTGTCAAGAGAGATATCAGGCTACCAGGAGAGATTTAGCTAAAGTGGTTAAGCAATCAAATTAAAAGTAAAGGATAAAGAAATGGAGAAGTGCATTGGCACAATGAGTTGAGCAGATTGGGCTGATAGAGGGAACAGGGAAAGAGCTCCAAAACATTGGCACATCAACTGACAAAGCACATTGACCAACGAGCACAAAACCAGAGGCAACAATTATAAAAATGAGGGAAGGTTATGACCATAATTAATGACAATTTTTCACTTCTACATCACAATTAAATAATTTCTTACAATTGAGTCGGAAGCATAAGGAAGCTTAATTCAAAGCTCATTTCTAATTGCAGTCTGTTACCTGTAAGTTGAGAATTTCATTTTTCCATTGTTTTTCGTGAACAGTAAATCTTACGACCGGATCTCATCTTCAGAACAGCGATGAAGATCTTCAGATCGTTTGGTTTGAAATCGAGGACGAATTGCAGAGATGCTGCCGAGAAAACCTTATTCCAGAGCCAAACATGGACAGCGCAGGTAAAATACCAGAAAAAACACGAAACGCCCTCCATGATTAGATACAGTTGAGCTTATCGGAATTACTGCAGTAATCATAGTTGAACATTTATATAGTGCCAGTCAAGTTAGAAATATCGCTTGAAGAAGAGCAGCCGCTTAAGCTAGCCCTTAGTGGGGTTTGAAGCATTTTCATAGTGGCAGGTGGCCAGTCCACTTTCTTACCGTCCGATCCACTCAGTGGCAGGGCGTTGGCCGTATAAATATGTTGTCTGTTGAATTGTAGAGCTGGCTTTGAATTGAGTTGGCCTTTGAGTTTTAACGTTGGTTTTGGATATTTGAAGTATGAACGTTGTCCTTTGAACTTTATCGTTGACTTTGAATGTTGCAGGTCTCAATCCCAACAATCCGGATCAACTTCTGACGGCCGTTGAAGACATCAAGGACAAACTGTTGACCAGGAAGTAAGCTCATTTATCCACTTTACATGATGTACATGATGTACTCTCCAAATTGCTAAGCGCCTCTGAAAGCAGAGCGCAGAGCACCAGCTTATTCATGAGTGCTGAACCATAAGGCTGCAAGCATTTTGTAATCGTAAAAATATGACCACAAATACTTGTGGTATTACTTTTTGCCAGGGTGATCATTACCAGGTAGTTAGAGGTTCAAACTCTAGTCTTTCTCAGAGCTCCATGCTAAAGTCTTTCCTTGCAAGTTCCAACTTCGCATAAATCAACGTCTGACCCAGTTATTTTCTACAATTCTCATTCGGCAGTTTGCTAATTCTTTTCAGTGTTATTCAGATTTAAGCACCTTGCTGGCATTAGCACTAATCTAGAGTAGTTAATTTTTTTATCATTAATTCTGGTTGTTATCTGGCATTATTTAAGAATAGGTCAATGATTGGGATTGTCATCCTTAGAATATAAAATTATATTGGTTGGGATAAGGGGCACACTAACTGATAAAGGTGTTTTCGAATGACCAAAATAACTAACGTAACTAACTATTGTTTTGGCCAGTCTGATTTGTTCTCATTGTTCAAGTTAATTTGTCTCCACTGATATGATTGGCCCTATACATCCCGGTTACCCAATTTGTGATTGGCTCTATGTGACCTATTTTACTGATATAATTATGATTGGTTCTATACGACCTATTAACCAATTCATGGCCTATATAACCCAGTTACCTCATTAATTTTATGGTTGGCTCTTTAAGACCTAGTTTAATCCAATTCATGATTGGCTCTTTACAACCTAGTTACATGATTTACGATTGGCTCTATAATGACCTATTTAACTTATTTATGATTGGCTCTACGCTAGGTAAACCTGCTAATCTATATAGGTAACTTAATTACCTGATTTATTTCCACTTAATTTAAAAGAACTGGATGATTGTTTTTTCAGCTTCCCAGTCGGCCTTTCCCTTCTCCAGGGAATCATGAAGATCTATCGCGGGTCCCTGCTGCAATCGGTCGCACACCTTGACGAAGTCGAGATGCTCAAGAGAATCTTCTTTCTCACTGGATAGAAAGAAGAGTGAAGGCTCGACTAACCGAATACAGACCTTCCAATTATGACGTGTGGCGACTGATCGAATGAATGTCTTCAAATTTCTGCCAGTGTTGTCGATCTAGTAACTACTGATATATTTATATTGTTTTCCTGGCAGCGACGCTATACAAACTAGTTGTCCAGTTTATCATGTTTGGCTCGATAAGACATGTGCCTTGAAATTTTATTGCTAAAATTACTTCAGGTGTATATTGGTAAAAGAGTTGTGATCTATTACATTGCAGGAAATAATAAACAGAACTATGAAAACATTTGCTGAATCGTATCTTAGAAATGAAGTTTGGTTAATTATTATTGTTTATTGCGCAAATTTATAGCGTTTGAAGTAATTTGTTTCAGTTGCCAATGATGAACTCATGACAGATAGCATAAAGATGGAGATATAAACACCAAAATGAATAAGTAGTGCGGAATCACTACATTCATTCATTGTGGAGTTTTATACAGTGCACTAATTCTACATTACTACTTACGAGTGAATGCCTGGTGTTCATTGGTTTTTTAATACAATACAATTTGCTGGCAAAGGTTGCTGCTGCTGCTGTTTATAAACATTGAGATCAAGTTCTGCGTTAATTTATTGAAGTTGCCTAATGCCTAGACTTCCTAAAAAGGTTCACATGTCTAAATGTAGGTTTCCTTTTTGGTTTCTGCTGTGGAATTTTGGCAGCGATAATGTTGCTTAGCAATGACCAACGACTTGAGCATTGCCATACATAATGGATTCGTAGAGATGGGTGAGCAGACTGTTGAATGGTTGAAGATCAGGAATCCACGGTTCGATACCCACTAGCCCTCCGAGGTTGACCCAGCCTTCCACTCCCAGGGGCAACTGTAAAATAAATAGTTGGAGCACCCGGACAAGCTGCCATGCAGTTAAATTTGACGCCTGTTAAACTTTTATTATCTGTTATTTGCTTTTTCATGTAATGTTACTGTGTAAGAAAATAATAATAATGATGATACTTGTCAGTTGAATTAATAAATCAATACTATTATTATTAAAGGTATAAAGCACTTTTCAGGATTCTCACAAAGTAATTTAATATAAACCAACTACATATACAGTCAACACAGCCCGAAAAGAAACTTATAGTAGCTCTACATTGGGCATACTACTGAAACTTCGGTCCATGCAGCCTCAACACACAACCTTACTAAAAAGTAAAAACGCGGCCTGCAGTTATTACAGAACATAGTTATGCAAACAAGACAACAAGCAGAACAAAAGCCCGCAATTACAAACAGAAAAGAGATTTCTACGCTTAAAATTTGCGAGAGTCACTCAGTCCGAGGAAGCTGCGACCCCCAAAATGTCATACAGGCTAAAATTTCTACTAAATCTACAAAACTAATGTTGACAGTTACGGGTTGTGGGCAACTTTGACAAAACGAAGACAGGCCATTGAATGCCACGTAAAATCTCTGCTTCAAATTTCAGAAGTATAAACTAGAATCACAAACCATGTCAACTATTAAAAAATGCAAGACAAGCATAGGCTGCAAAGTACATACATATACACACATAGCTTGACACGAATTTTCTCAACACTCGATATAAGCCTAACTCCTGCAAATTCATATCTCACATGTAAACTGTATTTATGCTATCCTCACAATCCATTCACGTTCCATTCAAACTAAAATGCTGTCCAGCTTATTAAACTACATGTATATTCTCCTGTGTTTCGAAATTGGTAATTCAAATGATGAAATTACAAAACAATTCTTTAACAAAAGCCAATAACTACTATTCAGCTAAAAAAAATTAACATTCTATCACTGTAACCGTATCGAACTCAATATGCAAATCAAGCAGAGTTTGCATCAAACTCAAAATTCCACCCTTTGACCTTCAACAGGTTCAAAAAAGTCAAATCAACTGTTCAAAACAACTGAAATCTTGGTTATAATCAAACAATTATTTTTAAAAATTTTAATCGCATACAATGACAGAAAACAAAGTTGAAAACCTCAAAACGTTTTGCACCTGCAAAACAGAAGCCTGACAAGACAGACGCCTAACAAAATGACACAAACTTTATTCAGAATTGCACAGAAAAGCATTACATTTGGTATTACGACTATTATTATTATCACTATCAGAAAGTTTCCGAGATAGTTCTATCCCCCTCAGGCAAGTAAAACTATGTCCGAAGATTTTGCTGTCTAGTAAAATAGCATAATTAGAAAATCTGAATCTAGTCACACTTTTTTATTATTATTATTTATTTATTTAAATTTTATTTAAATTACCCAAAAATTATTATTATTATTATTAAACACGTAATGTTCACAGTGACGTTAATCTCAAGTGATGTCTTCCAACGTTGGGATATGAACCCCCGGCTGCCAATGTTAAAGGCTTGAATGTCAACTATTAGGCCACATACAGAACATACGATACATGCCAACAGCTTGAAGGGGCGCTATAACAAGTGCACATACAAACAAACATGTTACACAGCTTTAATATCTTATGGTTGGGTTGCAGTCCAGTTGAAAGATGGAACACAAAAGCAGAAGCATAGATCGTGGAGCCGGACTAGATGTGATATGTGTAAGTGAAACAAAAAAAAGCTGCAGGGATCTAGATGTCAACTGACAATCAGTAATTCAGGGAGACGTCAAAAGACCAAAATCAAAGACTGTGAACAGCAGTTAACATGTACAGGGTTATAATGAATAGTGAATCGGAGGTACAGTTACTTAATTGGGAGATGTTAGACATTCACATTTTTAAAAGACAAATTAGAAATGGTGGGTTAATACAGAGTTTTGAGGCATCGTTAAAGTAAAAGAAAAAGTTCAAGCATGAAAAAAAATTGGCAGTTGATTCGAATAAATACAAACAGCAACATAGACTGCATTTGAGTCCATGACATTCCCACATCACGGCTCAAGCAAAACACGGACGCAACCCAAAACCCGAAGATCGCCGACGACAAAGTACATTAAAAACGAGAACAAAGAAGCGAACAGCGTACAACGTCTCGGCTAACGTCGAGACTTCAGTTCAAACGTCGCTTCTCCTTGAAACTAAAATCGCACGAACGAACAACAGCAACGGTACTTAACTACTCACTTTCAGTTTCAGTTCAGTCACTTCAACTCAGTGCACTTTCCGGCTGACGTCACAGCACGCAACCCTTCCCGTTCTACTTTCCGTGTCGCGTCTTCGACATGTGATGCTGGAGATCGGACTTCGAGAGGAAGTCGCGAAGACAGACGGGGCAGTGGTAGATGAGACCGTACTTCGACGACAGCGCCCTCTTCTGCCGTTTCGTCAGGCCGACCTTGTGCGCCTTCAGGTGGTGATTGTAAACGCCGGCTGTTTTCGAGAACGCGCGAACGCATCCCGGGAAGGGGCACGAGATCTGAGACGTCTGCCGCGACGGGTCGTCGGAAACGCCCGACGACTCGAGGAGGGGGAGGTAGCGGCTGTCCGCGTCGGCCGGTTCGAGGGAGATGTCGCCGGTGTGGACGTTGGCGTAGTGACTCGCGAGATCCATCTCGTTGTTGATCGTGAAGCGACAACCGATGCAACGACAACGGAAGTTGGACAACAGCTTTTTGTTGCCGAACAGCAACAACGGCTCAGCGTAGTTCATCAGATTCTGCCCCTGTCGGCAACAGCATGCAGGTGTAAGTAAGTAAGCATTTTCTTTATTACTCCACTTGCAAACGCAAAATGAGATGCAAAATACATCAATATGTTACATCTAAAGCAAAAATTGGTGATAAAAGCTGCAAATTAAATCACAAGTTGAATACAATGACTAAAACATTACGGTAAAAAAAGTCATCTAAACAGTATTCTGGTGATAATTCCCATAACTTCCAATCAACGAATCACAACGTGGTATCTCTAGATTATTTGAGCGAGGCCTAAGGGAGTTTTCAATTAGAAGCTCGGGTTTATCACTTTGGAATTCTCTTCCTCCTGACTCAAGCAATACATTGCACAATGCACATGGCCCACTTTAAAGTTGACTAAAGACATTATCTTTAGTTTATTGAACACATACAATAAAAATCTGATTGATTGCTGTGCTTCAGCAATTTGTAGCACTCAGCCAAATAAAATAAAAATAGGAATTGGGAGATAAAAGAAAAAATGAGACACAACTAGACACAGTTAAAAGCCACTAAATATAAGTCACTTTATTCATATTCTACGTGTAGGAGCTGAGCTTAATGTTGCCTTCAATTTCTCGATTTCTTCACACGGCCTTATGCAAGAAAGTAAACAACCCTCTTGATTAATAGAATAGAAAGTAAACAATAGAATAGAATTGCATATTATAAACCAATTTAGCTTGCAATGATCAGTCAATGCAGACTGTATCTTACAAGGTTTTCGAGATCCGATTCCTCCAATCTCAGTGGGCTTCCTCCTTCGCTGTACGCAATCGTTTCTGAAGGCGACACCGGAGATTCCACCAATCCCTCTCCGTCTCCTGAACCATCGGCTGTTGTCGTTGTCGTCGTCGTTATGCAACCAGTTACAACCGTTGTGTTTTGATTTGATGACAGATTTAACATGCTCGCAAGCGATGGCAGTGGCACCTAAACGTCAGATATAAAATGGATTTCAATGCCAGCAAAACATAAATAATTCTTTTTATTATAACCAGCCGACAGAGAGAGAGATGCACTGTGGTGCACAAACATGCCAGATAACAGTTAACACTAATACAAGATTCTAACCAAGAATCTTCCTCAGGAAGTAATCAAATCTGATAAGTTTTTTTTCAAGAGCTCTTCAGTCTAATATTGATGTCATTTGATGCAAAATTGGCGAAAAACTCAGTTGTAAGCTTAAATCAGCAATGTTCATGGCATTGTAGCACTGAAGACCTTGTTCACACATTTGCTACATATATGGCAGTCTTATGGCTTCCAACTTTGGACACCCTAGTACAACGTGGAAAGATAAAAGATCAGCTTTTGAACCCATGAGGCAATCATGTGTATGAAATGTAAGGTGGAGTATGAACCTATAAACAACAAATACCGGTAATTAATACTTGAGGCAACTAACCTCGTCATCTGGTTCTTCCAAATTCAACTGAGATGACAGAAGAGCAGCAGCGCCTGCGTTTTCCCGCGCCATTCTGCCAGACTTCACGGCCCGTTCCACCACCGTCATCTTTCCCGACGACGAAGTGGAGCTCGCCACTTCCACAGACGACTTCTCGATTTCCATCTGCTTCAGCTCCACCAGCTTCTGAACCTGGGCGAACGCAAACGCATCAAGATCGAATTCATCCATGATCCTACTCTGCTGCGATCCCTGATCGTCGTCATGACAACGGAAGAAAGTCTCTCGGTCGTTCCTCTTCTTCAAGCCGCCGCTGTGGCTCACGCAACTTTCGTACGATGGCAACGCCGCAGGAAAACGGCCGGCCACGCTCGGAGGTTCCTGACGGTTTCTGGGGGACTGGTAAGCGTCGTTGGCGGAGCCTTGGGACTGCGGAGATTCGCGCTGAGAGGGAAACCGGTCCGGCTGACCCTCGACGAGGTTTTGAATGAACGTTTTGAAGTTTGGAGCTGATGCAGGCTGTTGTTGTTGGATTTCAGCTTGGCTGATGGCCGACAAATTCGAACTGCTTGGCCAGTTCAAGTCGGCTGACGGTATCGAAGTTGAGACGACAGCCTGCTGCTGAATCTTTGGCTTTTCCGTTGATATCGGTGGATTATTCGAAGCGGCCGCTGTGCACCTGACGGTTTGAACGACGACGGGCGTCTGACCAAACGGAGGACGCTGCTGCTGCGTTGGCTGAAAGATCTTTCCAGCGCTCACGACCGCAACAGGAAGTGGAACGAGCGTTTGATCGGACGAGGAGGAGGAAGGCTGGAATTGTTGGCCCTGGTTTGAAGCAGCAGCTGACCTTGTCGATTGGCCAGATGGTTGACCTTGTTGATTGTGGTATCCTGGCAGAGCTTTCAAACTTGACTGCTGCTGCTGCTGATTGCTAGTCTGGTTCTGCATCACCGGCCTGTATGGCGACGCCAGACGGTTCTGCGTCACTGGCTGCTGGATCTGCACGGAGCTAATCTGGTCAGCTTTGGTCACCAAAGATGGTTGCTGCTGCTGCTGCAGAGCAACTTGGTTCTTCTGGGCCTGCGCCACGGAGGAGTCCACCTTCTGCCACGCTTGCGTTCCTGACTGAAGCTGTAGGGCTCTCTGTATGGACTGAGCCTGCCAGGCTGGAAACGTCTGCTGAGGCTGAATCTGGGTTTTTGGCGTCTGCTGGCCGGTGTTCGTTAAAGGATTTTCACTTTGCGAAGGATTCTGATTAGCGGAAGATGACTGCTGAAGATTTGTGCCGCCTTGACTCGAAGTGACGAAACGACGAAGCTCTTGCTGTTGGCCGTGGCTGGCCATCGACCCTGCACCGTCAGGTCTGGTCTGTGGGTTGCGGATGACCACTGGCGAAGGGTTAATAGTTGGATGGCGAAGTTGCTGCTGCTGCTGCTGCTGCTGACCTGGCTGCATGACAGACGAAGGACGTGGTTGGCCGTGTGTTGACAGCTGTGGGTTCTGGCCATGTGAGGCAACCAGAATCGGTTGGCCATGTTGCGAGACTTGAATCTGTTGGCCATGTTGCGAGACTTGAATCGGTTGACCATGCATTAACAGCTGCTGCTGTTGACCGAGCGTTATCATCTGCTGCTGTTGACCACGCACTACCAGCTGTTGTTGTTGCTGTTGGCCAGGCCTATTCGGTTGCAGCTGGCTCTGTCCCATTGGCCTAAGCTGCTGAGTCTGATTCATGCCCTGCTGTGCCTGTTGACCATGAAACCCTTGAGGCTGGACATGCACCAATTGTTGCTGATTCTGGCCATGCACAAGCTGTTGGCCATGTTGCCCTTGCTGTAGGCCATGTTGCCCTTGCTGTTGACCAAGTTGCCCTTGCTGTTGACCAAGTTGCCCTTGCTGTTGACCAAGTTGCAGTTGCTGTTGGCCAAGTGACCCTTGCTGTTGGCCATGTCTCACTTGTTGCATCATCTGGTTATGCTGGGCCTGTTGACCATGTGACTGACTCTGCATCGCCTGCTGCATCCAAGTCGCCGGACTGCTTGCGCTGACAACCTCCGCAACCAACTGGTCAGCCGCTGCCGCATCAGCCTCCACCTTCACGACCGGTGAAGATGACGTCGTCGGTGCAATTAGAAACTGTGCGAAACGCGACGCCCCTGCCTGAGCATCCGTCGCAGAAGTTGATACGGAGGCTGGCTGCTGCTGGGCAACAGACGCCAACGACGACACAGTCTGATGGACCAGCTGGTTCCCCGTCATCTGCGTCAAACTCAAGGCACCAGGCAACACGAAGTTTTGAACCGCGGCGCAGTCTGGTCTCTTCAAAGGTGACAACATGCGAAGATCAGAAGCGGACAGGTTCTGCTGTGGACTTCTTAAAACTGCCACCGTCCCCCTGTGCTGCTGTCCCAAAACTCCGGACGTGGGTTGCGCAACGATCATGCGAGGAAATGTTGCCCCAGGCATCATCTGTGGATTGGTTGGGCCAACCGTTCGCAGGTTGCCTTCAGTTGACGATGACAGAATAGATCCAGCAGAGTGGCCAATGCTCAGCAGGGTACCAGCCGGCAAGTTAGGGCCCCCCGCAATGTTGCCTGTCTGCACCTGGACCACTCTTGTCGGAGAAGCAATAAGCTGTATGGTCTGACCGGCGCTTCCGTACATCGGCGGCCTTTCGGCAATTCCCTGTGAGGCCGTGCTGACCAGTTTTGCCTGAACCTTCATTCTCGGACTGCCGATTGTTGGGGACTGCACGACCATAGGCATGCTAGTCCCACTAACAGACGAATGCAGCATAGCTGCGGTCAGTAAAGGTTTACTAGAAGTGCTCATAGATCTGTCTCCATCACCAGAGCCACACGCTCCAGCAACTTGTAACGACATGGGAAACGTTCCAGGCTGACTTGTTGACGCTGACAGTGGAACCATGTGACTTGGGATGACAACGAGACGTGTGGGCGATAGAACAGTCGTCGTCGAAGTCGCTGGTGTTGTCGACGACACGAGCATAGCGGGTCTGTTGCCGTGGAATGGCAACATGGTGGATTGAAGACACGCCGGTGGCACACGAGGAGGAGACTGCATGGTAGTCAGCTGCATTCGACCGCGTCCTGGTGTGCGCTGGGCCGTGGGAGTTAAGGGAGATTGCGGTGGGTTGACCATTTGAGGTGAAGGCAGTGCAAGAACCTGTCGTGGAGATTGCATTGCAGAGAGCTGCAATCGTCCGTGTCCCTCCATCTGTCTGGCAGTGGGAGACAGAGGAGACTGTTGTCGTGGATTGACCAGTTGAGGAGGCGGCAGCGCTAATTGCGAATAACGTGGAGATGGCTGCATTTGGCCACGCCCCTGCATTCGCTGTGTGATAGGAGTCGACGGAGACTGTTGTGCTGGATTGACCATTTGAGGTGCGGCGGTCAGTGCTAACTGAGCAAATCGCGGAGACTGCTGCATTTGGCCGCGCCCCTGCATTCGCGGGGTGGTAGGAGTCAAAGGAGATTGTGCTGGATTGACCATCTGAGGAGAGGGCAGTGCTAGAGCTTGGGAATATCGTGGAGAAGTTACTGCAGCCAGCTGCATTCGCCCGCGCCCTCCTTCCATTCGTTGGCTTGTCGGAGTCGATGGAAACTGTGGCGGATTGCCCATCTTTGGTGAAGTCAACGCCAGAGCCTGCGAGTATCGTGGCGGCTGGGCAAGTGCAATCTGCATGCGGCTATCCGGTGTTTGAACTCTCTGACCAGGTGACATCTGGCTCATCATTCTTGGTGACTGCAGATTGGACGCAGCCATCCTAGAGGACTGGTTTTGCAAGCCAGACCCGTCGTTCCTAACTCCCTGCAAACCTGTTATCATCAGTTGTCTCGGATTGCCAGGCGACTGCTGAACCCCGCGCTTCACCATGGGGGACGAAGCCACTGATTGGGGGGACGGCATCACAATCTGCGACCCTACATTTCTGATGGCTAAATGGGGGTTCATTTTCCTTACAGCTCTTCTAACGGGTTGAGCCTGTCGCATACCTCTTGCACCGGCACCTCTCAACGTACCTCTCATGCGTCCCCTGTTCGCAACGGCCTGCCTGGGCATTGAACCACTTTGAATCTGCCTCCCGGTTAAGACAGCCCCAGATGGCTTTCGAACTCCCTGCCCGCGATACGCTGCCCCTGGGGCACGTCCGCGAAACGAGTTGAGCATCTGCGTCCTTGCGGCCATCGGCCTACGCTGCATAGCCGCAAAGTTTCTTGCATTTACCTGAGCTGTGGTAGGCAGCGCCAAAACAGGTCTTGACATTCTCGGTCGAGATCCCATTGTCTGTGACGCGGCCCTCGGTCCTTTCGCGGGACTTGACCTTACGAGTGCAAATTGCTGCTGTTGATGACCTTGTGCTTGCATTGTGCTAGACGAAGCGCCACACGATGGAGGCGCCATGAGTGCCATCATCTTCCTCGGAGGAGGCATCGTTGGCATCTCGAGTTTCCGCCTTGTTGGAACCTTTATGGGGACCTCGGATGGCCCTTGATTGACCTCACCGTCATTTGCGCACCCAAAAGTCTCATTGATATCGACAAGGAAAACGTTAGTAGCGTCACTGATCACTCCGACAATTCCCTTCACCTTCAATTCGCTATCGAAGTGGATAGAATTCTTGCACAGCATCAAAACTGTGTCCGCCACAAGTTTTGAAATTCGTTCTGAATCCCCCATTTGCATTTTGATTCTATTATCAAAAAATATATAAAAATGGTTAATTGGAACAGTTTGCATAGTTACAACTTGGTGACTTTAAGATTGAACAGAACTTAATTAAAAGCAGTTCTCGATAAAGAAAGGTAAATACAGCTAGGATCTTAGCTAGACAAACAAATGCTAATATAAATATAAAACACAGGTAAAAAGACAACTACACTTGCCATATTTCTAAATGTCTACGAGTGCGAATGCTGGAGATTTAGCTTTAAAAAACTGAACACATCTATAGATTATAGTCTTAAATCACCAACGCCATTGACGGAGATTATATTAAATTTGCTTTCACTAAGCAGAAAGTTCATGTTCTGAACGAGACGAATTCGGCAAGATCCGCAAACTACCGTTATGGTGCTATGCTACACATGCGCTACATAAACCAACGGCAGTCGCATATTCTGAATTGACCGGGTTAGGCAGTTCTCCACAAGCTACCTTTACTGCGTTCTTAGCATAGTGAGTGCACATGGAATAAAATATAATGCGGCATATAATACCTCGATTTGTATTTTTTATTTTAAATTAACACTAGAGTTTACTTTTAAAGCATCAGTTGTAAGTAACGTTCAATTCAACATGCCGCTTGCGTCGCCTATAAAAACAGCCCAAATGTTTTCTAGCGCTATTTGAGCCATGCATCATTGGCGCCTAACATCATCCTGAAATAATAGATACTATAAAAAATAAAATACTGTAAAAATGATAGCATCAATAATAGCAGCCATACTACTACTACTGCTGCTGCTACTACTACTACTACTACATGATTGTCTATGACGGGAACAATCGTCCACAATTGCATGGTCATTTGTTCATTCATTCATTTCAAGAATTTATATAGCGCCTCTCAAGAAATCCACTCAGAAGCGCTCCCAGTCCAACCACGGTGAAACAAAAAAGTTTTAAGGAGCTTGTAGAACACTGACGAGTCGACCCTAGGCAGCAAGCGCATCTGCAACGGGAGACTATTCCAGACAGAAGGACCTACAACTGAGAAAGCACGACGCTGACAGGTTGATGATTCAACACGCGGGACCAAAAGCTTACCGCTAGAGGCAGAGCGAAGGGCTCTGCGAGAAAGGACAACAGATAATGGACAGCAGAGTTCAAACAGATAAGTCGGGGCACAGCCAAGAAGACAACGCCAAACCAGTGAAGCAATTCTGTATTCGATGCGCTGTGAGATAGGGAGCCAGTGTAGAGTATCACGAATGTAAGATGAAACGGATGCATATTTGGGGATTCGACCAATTAGCCGGGCTGCAGACCGAAGAACACGGTCAAGTCGGGATATCAATAATAGAGGCAAACCAACCAGAATAGAGCAACAGTAGTCCAAGCGGCTGGTAACAAAAGCATGAACAAGGGTAGCAGCAGAGTTCTCTGATAAGGAGCGAGAGATGACCCGTAGCTGACGAATTTTGTAGTAACAGCCACGAGTCAGCTGGTTGACATGTTTTGAGAAACTAAGTTCTTCATCAAGCATAACACCCAAGTCCCGGACAGAATCAAAAAAGGTAACATGGGGAAATGCTTTAGCCACGGCACAACGATCAACATTTGCCAGTCGTCTACGTCCACCCAACCAGATGAATTGAGTTTTGGAAGCATTAAGTAGGAGGCGGTTAGAGGCTAACCAGCTAGCCAGCTTATCCATAGCATGACACATTTGCTTAACTACTTCCAGACTATTGTCAGGGTGGCAGTGGGTGTACGCTTGAACATCATCAGCATAAAGCTGGTGAAAAAGACCACAAGATGTCAGCAGTGATTCTATGCCAGACGTATAAATAATATACAACAATGGTCCCAAAACAGAACCCTGAGGGACTCCGAATGGGGCAGGAACCCAGACAGATCTGGATGTACCAAAGACAACAGAATTGGTACGTTCCGTTAAAAAAGAATGAAGCCACTTAAGAGGCTGATCCACAACGCCAAAAGAGGTAGAAAGGCGTTGGAGGAGTATGTTATGGTCGACGCAGTCAAAAGCCGAGCTAACATCAAATAAAGCCAGAAGAGAGATGCGTCCTGTATCCATAGCACCATAGAGATCAGACAAAAGGCGGAGTAAAAGAGTCTCAGTCGAATGATTCTTACGGAACCCAGATTGATGGGAAGGGAGCAAATCATTTACATCCAAGTAAGCAATTAATTGATTAGCAATGATACGCTCAAGAATTTTAGATAAAAATGTTACATTGGCGATTGGGCGATAGTTCCCCGGATCTTATGGACGGCCCGTATATGTTGTGTTTTAACTCTAAGGCAGCTTAATTCCTCTTTGCTGCTATCCTCAGTGACCCTGGGCAAGTCCTCCATATCTTCTCCCATCGGAACGAGTAACTGGATAGCCTACTCATGAATTTATGGCGGGGTGGGGTTTATGGACGAATGCAAACAATTGTTTTATTTTTTCTTATTTAAGTAAATAAATAACCTTTAAAATCTTCTTTTTCCTAAGCCAATGGGGGGGGGGGGTAACCCCCAAACCCACGTCTACACCACTGGGCCTCACTCACATAATGTAGAGATACCACGCTGTGATTCGTTGATTGGAAAGGGACTTGTAACCAGAATTCTGTGTATAAATCATTTGCCCGAGGCTAATACATTAGTCATTTCATTCAACTTGTGATTTAATTTGCACCTTTTATTTTACAGGATCCTTTTTACCGGGATGGTATTAGGGTGCCATATATATAAAATACCAATTATTACTTTGATGTATTATAACAATGTTTTATGTCCCATTGTGAGTTTGCAAGAAGAGTGAGACAATACTTTAACATTTTTAATTTTTGCATCATTATAGAAGAATTTTACATATACCATTACAAATGTACATAAATAACTTTAACAACAAACGTGTGCTAAACGTGACTGGGAAACAAATGTGGCTCATCATTACATGTTCAAAACTGACATACCAATTTACATTAAACCTGAACAAACACGCTTAGCAATGATGAAAGTGAACAAGATATTTCAAACTGTTAAGACACTCTCTTGGCAATCCCCTCTAAGTATCAGTGATTAGGTACTGATCTAAAACCCACACAAGTTTACAGCTGGTCCAGCAGACTCAAATATGCAGTAAAATAATAATTACACATAGAAAGATTCAGCATCTATAAATTGAGAATTTCAGAAGCGCATGTTCAGTCCTCAGTGACTAGGTACACCAATTGCAGGAGAAGTAAATTTTTTCTTGGCTCCAAGTTCCATTTGTCATTCTGTGATGTGATATAGAATACTTATTCTAGTCATTGAGATCATGACATTGTTGGCAGAGAGCTTCACGTTTCGATGTCCTGAATTTGTATGATCCTGTAAATTTAACATACAACATTTTACACCTCTCACATAGTGGCCTATCTATCTGATGTAAATGCATTATTTTAAAATATATTTAGTTTGAAAATGTATGCTGAACTGAGTATTTTGTACGCAACGTACCATATTATACAGCGGTAGACAAAAACAAATAAAGAACTATGTTTCACCTCGGTAAAAATTTAGCTCACCTAGTCTATCCATTACAAAAGAATCCGTCTAAGTCATTTATTGTATAATTAATGTTAGTATCCGCCACTAATGCAAAGCAGTTTCTAGTTACTCCAGGCTACTAAAGCACAGCAGTCACAGGTAACACACCTGAAAGTGCAGTAAGAGATTCCTTGAGTTGTAATATATCTAGAAGAGGTCCTGGTCAGGAGTATCTTTGATCACATGACTTTTCAGCTGAAACAGTTAACAAACACTAATACCGTTAAGTCGATGCTTGTGACAAATATACAAGTATACCATACAAATATATGACACGAAACAATACGATAAGTATAGCTAAGGTACACTACTTCAAAATGAACCCAAGTATTGCATGGTCAGATGCCTAATCCAATAAAAATATTGCTATTCTTATAAATCAGTTAACTTTCATATTAAGCAGCTTAATAAAAATAATGTAAGCTTATATAATATATAAATTATATACACACATATATATGTATATATATATAATTAGAGTTATTTGAACTTACAAGATGTAACATAAAAATTAAACATAATCAGAAGCGGACTAAAAGGTGTAAGCTTACATCAGACTTGCCACTTTTAACTGGCCCATGTGCTATATAACAACAACACTACGGAAATTTCTGGAGTAGATTAGATTTTATTTCACACAAAGTGACTTTGTTTCCCTCACCAGTCACGGTTTCTTGTACAATTAGACTCATGTTTCTTCAGTTTACTAAGTTATTCATTCTTCTAATTATCATTTCTCCATACTGCACTTATTCTTGCTATGTGCTTAATAAATAACACATAAACAGCAACTAGAAGGAAGTTAAGCTACTTCAGGCACGTGATGAGATCAAGCGGTTTCGAAAAAGAATTGATGATGGCATGCAGAGAGGGAAGGAGAAGACCAAGGAAGAAATGGATGGATGAAATACACGAAAAGTCTGGTATGAGCTTGGAGACGCCAAGAGAGGTGACAAGAGAGAGGAAACACTGGAGAGAATAAATCGTGACTGTCGCCAGAGCTCCAAGAGCTGACGGCACCAGGTGAACAGATGGTGACTTATGTTATTTATTTATGCAAACAAACTGAGTAATTTTCAAAAGAAAAACAGCTTGAAAACTGATTAAATAACAGTTTTGGAAACTGCAACTTTGTGTAATTGCATAGGCTATATCAGAGTTACAGATACGTGAAATACGAAGGAATTGCACCGGAACAAATCCTACCATTAATCCGATGCATAATCAGAGTTTTGAATTTTTCATTCGACATCAGTGCTTGCCAGGACGATGAAACGTAACCAAGAAGCTGAACAGTTCGAGAAACAGTCGTCAACGGTTTGACTAGATGGGGAGTCCGTGATAATTGCATAGAAAACACTTTGATTAGAATCCCTTCAAAGACTTCCGGAGGGAGATCGTTGATCTGGAATTTCAAACCAATTAACAAACTTATTGATATGCTCCGCATGACCAAGAAATAAATAAATCAATCAATCATTCAATCAACCAATCAATATCCATTCAATTCAACAAATCCAATTGTCATAGACGCAACAGGTTACAAGTTGCACTGTAGATAAATTGTTAAGCGCCAAGCTACAATTACAGTAGAGCAATTTTGTGTCAACAAATGTTCAAATAAGACTCATATTAAATTTATTTCTAGCTAAGGCACTGCTTTTAAATCTTCTGAAATACTCACAGCCTTAAAATCTCACATAAATTTATCCACTGGTTAAACTGCTTCTGACTGCTTCAAATCCTCCCTATAATCATCCAACAGATATGCTGCTTTAAATTCACCCAACTATCACATACAGTAGGTTAAAGCATAGAATTAAAATTAAATCAGAATTAAAAACTATCAAATGATCCGAATTAAACTCTAATTATTGTTAACAATGTCGGCTCTTCGTATCTGCACTCGGTTAAGAATCCAGAACACTAATCGCTACAGCATCGTGTACTCCGTATGCGAGTCCAGTTCATATATGTCCATTGCATTTGATTGGTGGGTTATCCTCACATCCCACACAAGAAGCATGACATGTAAGTATAAGAAAATAAAAGAGTAAATAGAAAGAATAAAACAAATTCCTATTTATGGCTGTAAATAAATCAGTGATAGGTTCACTCACAAAACACTTGCTCTCGTACTTGATCTTGTGTCGTAGTGAAGCAGGAATAAAACCAATAATCGAAAGAACTAAAACAGAATTTAAAGGATAATAATAGCATATATCATACTACGGAAAGACAGCAAGTAAGTAAGTACTGTATTTACACAGACGGCAATTTTACCAGAGCTGTCATTGGTCAGCATTATGAGTCACTCATTGGGAAAAAAATTTCAGCATTTTTCCAAAAAGAACTCCTGACAAAGAAGCTTTTTATGAAAAAATAAAACTTACACTCCAAGAATATGCAGACTTTGATACTACGAATAGTATTGTAAATAACAGTAAAGTGCGTAGTTTCCAAAGTAAATGTTGCACACCAAATATCAACTACAGAGGCATCTCAACAAAAGCATTACCCTTACCAACAGTGAAGCACAGTCACTAAAGCAATATGAACTAGACACATACATTTATGAAAAACAATTTAGCAAAAAACAGAGCAATTAGACCTCACCTGGTTCTAGCATGGAAGCGGCCAACTCCTGTTTATGTTCCTTAAGTATTGCATGGAACATCTTCAGATCTCGTTTGCTTCTGCGCGTCAAGATGTCGAGAAGTTGTCTCGTCACTTCCTCTTTCGTCTGTTTTGATTTGATCAACGTGATACTTCTTCTCGTCAGGCAGTCCATCGCAAAAAGGTGATCTGTTACGGTGTACGGCTCGAGCGTTCGAACCAAATCATTTAGATTGCTGGTGATCATCGAAATCTCCTGTTCCGTTAATGGCCTGTCATCAGGATAATCTGGGCTAATATCTAAAACCCCAAGTGGATAAATTCATTGTTGGAAAGCTTCAATCAATCATTCAATCATTCAATCAATCAATCAATCAGTTCATTCGTTCATTTTTCATTATGAAGATTCATATAGCGCCCTTTCAAGGTTACTACTCAGGAGCGTTCCTGACCCAACCTAGGCTGAAAAGGACATTTTAAGGCTGTGAAAAAAAACTCATCTGAGTAAAACGTATGCATAAGGCACATAGATAGTGGGAACGCATTCCATACCACGAGCCAATAACAGATAAAGCGCAACATCAGGCTGGCAATAATTCAGCAAATATTTAGGCTGGCAAAAAGGACCCAAATATTCGCCGTTAGATGCCACGCCTACTACTAATCTACCTTCTGCTATTCAAGCCAGAAAATGTTTGTCAAAATATGTGCCTATATATAGAACTCTACGTACAAAGACACAATTGTAAGGGAAAATTAAACAGAATCACATGATAAGCTATAGCACAAGCCCTGTTCAAAAAGTCATTCATTCATCCATCTACTTAAAAATCCTACATTCCACCTGACACTGAACATTTAGAATTTCACAGCCAAGTCATGAAGAAAGCAACATTGTTTATTTACATCCATTGCCGCTGATAAACTTTACGACGTGAGATTGTTTCGTCGCGTGCAGCGCATCAAGAAACCTGGCGTACTGCTCCTCGTTCTTCTCGTACATGAACTCCAAGATCCTACAGTTCTTCTGGAACACGGTCTCATCCGAATGAACATACTCGAGCTCTCGGTGGCTGAAGACTCCGATGCTCAGTAGATGATCAACGAGACCACTCTCCGGCTCCATGCACACTACGAGCGTTGCGTGCAGATGACGAAGCGTCTGAACGTGTTCTATGTTTGCAATTTAAGAAAAAAACAGAATAACAGAAAACAAGCAATCTCTGCAGAATAAATATAAACCATTCATTCGTTCGTTATTTACAAAGATTTGTTTAACACTTCCCTACAAGGCTACCACTACTCTGAGGTGCGCCTGACCTCAGCAAGGATAAAAGAACATTTTGAGGTTAGAGTAGGATACGTCAGAATGTATCACGAGGAACATGTGTAACACCATGAGGACCATCCTAAACCGAGGGTCAATGACTGAGTAGTGAAGCAACAGAATTATTGTAGAATTTTGTAATCATACATCTAAACGTCATTTTCTGGTGTTGGATTCGCTCCGAAGATGATGCCTCTCAGCGCTACAGCTTACAATGGAAAGTAACAACCAAGTAAGTACTTTACAATAACTTTATACTTTACCATACCTATGCAGTTTACATTACCTTTATGCATGACCATATCTTTACATAAACTAAGTCAAATCTGATACCTGGTTCAGTCTTTAGTTGTTCAGTTGTGTGTTGATTGTTTTCAAGCATGCCAAAACGTATTGTCTCTCTGACCTGCAATTTTCATCTAAACTTATAATCAGAAACTTTACAATAGATAAAACTCTGTTTAATTCTCTAACCCACTCAAACTAGGTCTGTAAGCCCACAACCTCTTAAATTCTTTCATCAACTGAATCAGGTATTCATAGGCCTGCATCAAAACACATTCAAACCAAACCACTCAGAACGATGATACTGTGCACTCTGGATCATCATCGTAGCTTTACCTGGTAAAAAAATCAAAGGTACAAAGATAAACAGAATATCATAGCACCACTGATTAAAATGGAAAATTAGATTTCTATTATAATCAATTACCAAAAGAATTTGCATTATCTTTCCTTTGTTACTATAAACAGTAGGCCTACGTAGGCCTACTCCAGTACAAAATGTCACAAGAAAAGAAACGTCCAGCAATAAAGCCGTATGCAGTTATTTTCAAGCCTACCATATCAAAACTTCTTTGAAAAATCCGTGGTAACGAAAAGTTCCACATTACGAAAACATCGATCACACTAATTATTTTGGCCTCGTGAATGTATAACGAAATGTTAATTAGAGTACAATCGATCCGAATATCTCAATTCTGCGCTAAACTGCCAGTAGATTTCCGTTGGAAATCTTCCATCAATGTATTATTTTCTGCTTTTATTTACTTTTCTCTAAATAGACGTTTTTAAGTCGCAAAACGTGACGCTGTGACAACAACACGCTACATAAAATACCCAAATGAAACGATGAATACATCTGTTGAATATTCACAAGATCCGTGAAGTTTGCTATAAATATTTACGAGCTTGTTGAATATTCATGACTAAGATTTCATTCTCGTAAAATTTACGGACTTCTATGGAACTAGAATAAAAATATCTGGGTTCAGCCTTCGATCTAGGCCTATGTGGAGTTTGGGTGTGCATGGAGGCCTTAACTGTGAAGCCACGTACTTCGGAATTGCTTCCTCATCCCGCAAGAACTCAGTGCGAGGGCGCCATAACTTTTCCCTACAAATAAAGGACAAACGAAATTTTATATCCCGGGCCGTTTGACGGTAGGCCTATTTTTCAAGACGCTCCCATATTAGCTATATAGGCCTATTATTATGATTTGGTCTAATTGATTGAGAATTTGAGATTGATTGATTTATTGATTGATTGATATTGATCGACTGACTGACTGACTGATTGAATTGATTGACTGACTGATTGAATTGATTGATTGATTGATTGATTGATTGATTGATTGATTGATTGATTGATTGTGGGTACAAAGAAAGACTAGGGGTTGATACCCTCAGACTCCGCGCTGCAATTCGCGGTCTGGCGCCAGAAGAGCCGTTGAATTGGCTCATTTACCAGCTACGGCCAAAGCCTTTATCCACAAGATGCACAATGCATTTGCGTTTCTGGACCTTAATTGTCCCATGGTGAGAATTGCCGGGGGGTTGGGGGTTCAACCCCCAGTCTTTCTTAGAGCCCCATGTTAAAGTATGTTTTTCATACCCCAATTTCAAGTTTATCAAGTTTACCAACCCCCCCCCCAGTTATTTTTCCACAATTCTCATACTGCCTTGTCCTCCTCACTGTTAGCTTATAAATGCTTGCGCTGGGCAACTGTGGCAAATAGCAATCAACAGATCTATAGGCTTATAGGTAGCCCAACGGCAAGCTCGGTTCCGTTACAGATCGATATCAAATTGAGCTGCTAGGGTTTGTCAATTCTTAATAGGCCTAGGCCTATCTATCTGCAGTATCACTGTATCAGGTGCATCAAAGATCTTTGTTTACGTGATTGAACTGTCAGCTTCCCAGCATTATAGGCCTACTAAGGTATATTGCTTTCAAATAGGCCTAATTGTCAGTGGCGCACCTAGGGGGGTGCTGGGTGGTGCTTGAGCACCCCCAGGGCTCAAAAGGTGACCCACGCAATTTTTCCAAATCCGATGAGTTTTTTTTGGGTGAGGGTGGAAGGGGGGGGGGGGGGGGGGGGGATCTTTCGGCATTTCAGTCTTTCAGATTATCGGTACACAATCAAGCAAGTTCCTTCAATTTTCTATATTATAATCTTAATCAAATTCGTGGTTCATAAAGCACTAGACTTCAGTGTCTACCTGAGTTTGTTTTGGTCTCGAAAATTTGTCTAGTGATCAATTATAAGCATTAATAGCGATACGCCTGTGCCTTTACATTGCAGTGTCTCACCAATTTATTGATAATATGTTACGACTTAATTGATAGTACCGTGTGTGCTATTTTATTTGGGCCTATAGTTATTGTTTTCCTTCAAATATAATATAAAGTCAGCTATGTTTGATCTAGACATTTTCTGCGGCGAAAGCGTCCAGAAATGTTTTTTCACCCAGAATATTTGACAAAATGATAGTAGTTTTTAGTTGCTGCTTATTAGATTGAATTACATAAACTGCCGTATAATAGGCCTAACATGATCTTATTTCATACTAGGGTAACTAGGCCTATATTATCATGTGCACAACTTACTGTCATGGCGGATATTTAGGGCGATAGAGAAGAAGTAGCCTAAGTAACCTGTGAGGCAACAGTCGCAACAGTCTGAACTTCTGAAGTTTTAAACCCCCAAAGTTTGTGGTAAGGGGCGGAGATACTTAATTTTTACTTATATCCCCAATAGGCCTATGTCATAAATATTTCATAAATATTATTATAAATTTCTGCAGTGTAATCCACTGTTTATCCATAATGAACAATTTTGTTACGACAACAAGCTAAAATGCTGTCATTACACATGTGTAAATAAAAATTCTTCTACGATGGAAGGGGCATTAGGCCTAATTGAAATCTTATAATTATAACGTCTCTGAGCACTAAAATCATGAGTTTGTTTGTAAAAATGACAGCTTTAAAAATCACGGTGCACTGTGCATTGTGCAAATCACAAAATTTTAAGTAATTGCGAGGCAACGCTCTAAAATTTTAAAGTAGGCTAAATTTAAAATTTATAAAATCTATGACTATCAGCATTGAAAATGAGCAATTGTATTAAGATGACAGCTTAAAGGCCTACCATTAAAGTATGGAAATTAAAAAATTAAGCAATGGAGAGTGGCATTGAAGTCTTACACCATGTCTTTCAGCAATGATATGTTAAATTTCGTTAAAATGACGGCCTAAAATGATACTACTGCAGTGTGGAAATAAAAATTCTGTGCTGAGGAGGAAGCCCATCCCCCTACTCAAACCCCTTTCCCTGCTAAGCCTATGTTGAAATCTGAAATCACTCTTTTTTATCAGCACTGAATTAATAGAGCTATTTTGCTAAGTTGACATCTTAAAATGGTAGCATAATAAACGTGGAAACTCAATTTTTTTATATAATTGTGAGCATATTCGTTGAAGATTAAACCACTCCTATCAGCACTGAAAAATAGTATATATAGCAATTTTTGCTTTAGACGACAGCTTAAAATGCTGCCATTGCAGTGTGGAAATTAGAAACTTTCTGATGTGAAGGGCCACATCACCTCCCAAAGCTACTGCCCTCTCAGCGCCACGTGCTGTGGAGATATTTCGTCGGATGCTCGATTTTCACTAGAAAAAACCCTCGATTCCCACAGAAGGGACTTGATAAAACACTGGTTATTGGGGGGGGGCGGAGGGGCTAGAGTAAACACTTGTTATTAATTCCGCCAAGACATTTGTCATATCCAAACAAATCGAAAAGGCCATTTTTGAAGTCCTAAACCGTGCTTTTCAGAAGTGTTCATGACTAGCTTGCCTATAGATAGGCCTACAGCTGTCAAACAAGAGCCTGAAACGCGCTCTAGCTGATGTCAAAAGTTTTAAAAAAATACGTTGGTTTCTGGGGCTGCGCCCCAGACCCCGCTGGGGGAAAGCTTACGACGCTCCCCCAGGCCCCCTAGTCAGTATTGGCCTCGTAGGCCTACCCTCGGTACTCGCTGCTTTGCATCTTCGGCGTTTACAATAAAAATTCTGAGCACCCCCCAGGAAAATTTTCTGGTTGCGCCCCTGCTAATTGTTCACCGTCATGTTCGACTGCCTCCATCGATTCTTCCTATTCTTACCCCACATGCGTCATTTATAGGAGCTCGGTTTAATTATCCAATAATTAGCTATAGCTAGTATAGCTAGTATAGCTACTGGATGCGATCATATAAGCCTACATCACTCAACCAATCGGTGCGGGTGCGGGGTCTTTGGGTCGCTTAGGCCTAATTAGATAGGCATGGGGCTAACTAATATTGATATTAGTCCCAGGATAGACATATAGTCTACACCAAGAGGTCGTTGGCATAGGCTACACATATATTAAATTAAATTCTTTGGACTAAAAACGTAAAGGCAAGACCGAAGTAGGCCTGTGCCCATTGCCAATTCGGCGTAAATGGACTAATGGAGTTGTAGCCTCAACAAACGTAGGCCCTACGTACGTTACCTATGGCCTAACAGTTTTGTAGCAACTAATTATTCTTCATGGTGTTGGTGTAAGCGACGAATAGGGTCAACGAACTTTGATTAGTCGAAAATGAAAATAGAGATGCCAATTAAGCGGCAGCACTCAATAGGCCTATGGGTTATACAGTGACGCTTTAGTCATCGATATGCCTAATGAATTCTGTTTTCTGAAATCGTTTTCACCCCTCATCCGCTTCGTTAACCTACAGTACAGTCATAGGCGTACGGGAGATTTCAGCAGTGGGGGCAGGGCCGGATTAAGGCATGTTCAACATGTTCGGCCGAACAGGGGCCCCACACTTTAGGGGGCCCCACAAAATGCCAGAAATAAATTTTTCAGGAGAAATTTTTATATTTCAAGCAAATTTCGCCAGATTACTAAAAAAGAAAAAAAAGGTCATCAACTTTTTTGGCGGATTAAATGGTGTGATTTTCCAGAAAATTTCGCCAGATGACTAAAAAAGGTCATCAACTTTTTTGGCGGATGAAATGGTATGATTTTCCCGAAAATTTCGCCAGATGACTAAAAATAAAATAAAAAATATCCGGCAAAAATTTCCCGAACAGGGCCCTACGTACATTGCTTAATCCGGCCCTGAGTGGGGGTCAAAGATTTTACTTCTGCCCGAAAAATAAATCTCGTGGTGGGAAATACTATTTTTCCCCAGACAAAAAAGTTAAAATATGTCGTGAAAAATACAATTTTTTCGCATTTTCCCGGGTCTGCTTGCCCGAAAAAACAGACTTGTCCGAAATTTGGGGGCATTTGCCCCTCTGGACCCCCCGCCTCGTACGCCTATGAGTACAGTTGTAGTCCTCAGGGCTTTTTTAGCGTGCAGCTGTAGGCCTACACAAAATGTGCAGTTGTAGAAGCACTTCTGTGGGCCTACAGTTAAAACTAGCAAAAAAGGCCATTAATTCAATTGTCCTCCGATTGGAAGTAATTTAGCCTACCATGGATGATGGGAAAGGAAAGAAGGAGTTGTGCAATTCTAAAAATTCCTTAAAAACAGCCCTGGTATACACAGTCCTAGTGTAAGCCTAGTTCGTTGACTTTTCGAGTTCGACTAAATTTAAATGACTTAATTATTTAAAATATAGGGCTGTAGCCTATGCATTGTATATAGCCTATACCGATTTTCGACTGAGATTACGATTATGCGCAGGCTATGCGTGAAGGAGCTGTTGCACTTGTCCATTGCAAAAGACAAGATAATTTTGTTAACGTGGTTAGGCTAATACTGGTTATAATTATAGGCCTAAGATTTAGGCCTACATGACATTGTATATAACCAGTATTAACCACGTTAAAAATTTCTCTTTTGATTTCATGTCTTTTGCAATGGACAGCGCAAACTATTACTTATAGGGCCAAGCTATAGCCTATGCCTATGCACAAGGCCGTAGCCAGGATTTGATTTCGGGGCTATTTCTTCGGCGGCGAATTTCTGACGACCTTTTTTAGTCATCACAAATGGCATTGTTACCATTTTTCGCCTAATTTCATTTAATGTGTTTTTCATTACGTATAGGCCTGTAGCCTATATTAGTGAGTGCATTCTATTATGTTTTACATTTTTCATTTGGGGGTGATGTTTTCATGGTTTTATTTCATGGTTTTACATCGTGTGCTAGTAAATGCTTTATTCTTTTACATTTTACATTGGGGAGGGGGGTGTTCAAACACCCAACACCCCCCTCCCCCAGCTGGGGTCTTGCCTATGCACACGGAGCGGCATATATAGGCATGCTGCAGACATGAAGATCCTGCGTGGTCGAGTGGGTTGTAGCCCGCTCGCCGCGCCGGCGGCCCGGGTTCAATTCCCGGGCGGGGATCTTTACAGCGGGTGGCTCGGTCGCAATATAAACGTGGAGTGTGAGGTTGTTCTCTGCCTCCGACACTAATCATCTTCGATATGAAACAGTGTCGTTAAGCCCTGAACATTTCATTTTTCATGCATGTGCACGCAGTCTAAGTAGGCTTCTTGTTACTGCCAATTGGCGTAGGCTGCATGTAGACTAAGCATAGGCCTCAAGCTTATCTTTATGACCAAACAAACGGAAGCGAAAGATCGTAAGAAATGGTTCGTAGGCCTATAATATGAATCACGCCGCCGATAGTCTAAGAAAATCGGACCGACGTTCTCAGCAAATATTTGCATTTTCGTTCAGTCATGACAATGCTCCTAGCCTAGTCCTAGGCATACATGCTTATTAATAGGCAACATCACTATAGGCCATTGTTGCTTAAACCTAAGACCATTGTAGGGCTATAATAATTAATGTACTTTAACCTCACATGACTAGGCCTACGCGAGTTTCCTTATAGTTTGGTTCAGATTCCAAAGAATCTAATTTTTAACCATTGAACATAATATAATAGTAGGCCTACCACTGCAAATCACAGGCCTATACCAGTGTAGACTCAATGCTGTCTAGCTGATCGTCAGCGTACTATCGATGTACAAAGGGTTCTTCCATCTTTCGTTTCACGATGGCTATCCCGCTAGAACTTCCCATTCTAGACGGAACTTTAGAGATAATGCTATTAATATTCAATAATAGGCTATAAACCTTTCGAGACCGCGTAGGGAGTGTCTTTTTTATGGCCCACCCTGTATGTTCCATCCTGTTGATTTTCTTCATTGTTTTCTATATCTACATTTCGACAGTCGTTTTATATAGGCGGCCCATCCTTTTCTTCCAAAATTAACATCTTATAGGTTAAGGTTCCTCTCTGACACATAAAAGCCATTGAAAACGGTTCTTTTTGACCGTGCTGGAGTCGGGAGCACCTCTAATTAGTTTATTATATTTGGATGAACAAAATACTTTAACGAACAGCCAATTTTATTCCGTTAGCGCCAATCTATGATATACATTATAAATGGTCACTGACGAAGTACTATTATTTCGGATCAGGGCCTTCAAGTTCAGTGATATATATTAAGCCTGTATAATTTTTTTATAATTATAGTATTGGACGTTTGAGTGCACGAAGTTTACATGCATGAATTGGCGCACTGCACAATACAACCTTTTTACGCAGTGAACATGTGTTAGGCCGCCTGCAGCAATGTGCTTCATGACAGTCCAATAACAATAATAAATAGGCCTATATACCGGGTATACGTTTAATAACGGTCTGATAGGCCTACTGATAAAACCAAAATAGAATCACATGCGTCAGTGAACATTATAGGCTATGCTAAACACAACAACATAATATTTGTTTGCATAAAATTTTAAAGCGAACACTTTAAACTATAAGCATATGCAAATTATAATGATATGCATACACTATGTGCATGATGCAGTCAAACGTAGGCTATCATGCACATACAGACATAACAAGACAACAGTGTATAGGCCTACTTATGCAATGCACATTGCACAGTGACATAATTATACCACACATGCATGCTCTCAGTTCGAGCCAGCCGAGACTAGAGAGATGTTGCACTGTAGTGTATGGCCTACATGTTATGTTAAATTGCATGCTCTTTCGGTTTCAGGCACACAAAATAATTTTAGAGTGTGCATGTGAATGGCTATATACATGTATGCACATAGACACATTGAGCATATATATATATTATATATGTATATATATATATAATTATATATATATTATTGATGTTAACAAAAGACACTACTCTTAAAGCACACATTAAAAATACCGTTTATAATTATAATTATGTCTGTATTTACAATACTGATTTAAACAAAATAATAATTGATTTATCCACAAAAGTTAGCTTCGATTAATCGATAAAATTCGGTTAAAAACTTAAAATAAATAAACTGCCATCTTCGACTTCACCATCCTTTACCTTAGATGAAAAATAATTGCTTAGTTTACATCTTTAAAGTTTCACATTAGGCTATTATCATGATCATTGTTCATCATTCATTGACCTCCTAACGATTGAAAGAATTATCTAAAAATCATTCGAATTCGTGATAATTATTATGCTTTTGACTTAGGCCTACATGAATTCAAGAAGTTAATATATTGAGTGATGGTAAAGATAAAAATAGGCTAATTGTAATTACGCTAATAAATGCTGTTAGTGATAAAGTGTGATCATGTATGTGTCTGAAATGCATTTTAAAATCTCATCATCTTTATAATAATATAGACTAGTAGGCCTAGTGATCAAAATCATGATTGGCAAATAAGATGACTAATTTCATTGCAAAGGTTCATCTGCATAGGCCTACATAATTAGCATATACAATAATACATACATGATTATGTACATAATTACTATCTTCCTACAGAGTGTCCATTGCCCAACATTAAAAACAAGAATTCTGATATGTTTGTATCTAAAACATGACTGAGAATGGAAATACACGTGGATAAACAATAATATTATATATAGGGCCTATAATAATATCGCCTATATTTGGACTCAAAGGACTAACTCACTGTTGGCCAGATTCAGTGCAATCCGCTATATCCAGGATCCCAACTTTAGCTGACCTTCAGAAAGTGACCTCAGTAAAATGGCCTATAGATGATTATGTCACTGTACATTTATGAAGCGCCTTTTCAAGAGACCTAGGCCTGCCTTATTATGCTGGGCAGCCCTGATCTATAAGAACCCTTTCTTTGCCTTTGGTATCCGAAGGCGGCGCTGTATAGTTAAGCAGGCTCGGGACAGCATATATTCATTATAGGCGTAACAGGGGCCGGGGCATCAATATCTTACGTACGCAAGAATGAGGGGTGATCAGATTTAGGCAAGTGTGGTAATACGGCGAAGGGCTGCATGGGTCTCGACAAATTACATCAGTATGAGAATTGTAGAAAAATTGATGAGGCGTCAGACTAGGCTATAATAAAGATTAATTGTTATGATTTTCGAGGAGTTCGGGTGTGAAAGGAGGACTTTACCATGAGGCCCTAAGAGAGAATAGAGGTCAAGTAACAATTAAGTCACTGTACAGCAATTCTTGAGTAGGCCTAATATTTACATCTGACACCAAGCGGGAGAGCACATCTGATTATGTTGCTCCTTGAGTGGCGCTATATAAATGTTCAACTTAAATTATAATCATTACACACAATCAATGTCAGATATGTCTTCCATCGTCCACCATCGTTGGATTGTCATAGGCGAAAGATTCCTTCCGATCAATCAAGTCTCGCGGCGATCCGGCTCTTGACAGTATCGCAAAACCCACGTCGCCCGTGCCACTCCCACGGTAATGCACCCCTGCAGGAGGATCTCCTTTACCTTGACTCGAACCGTCGTCCGATATGACCCAGCGGTTCTCGTAGCCCCCGTCCGGACTCACTTCCGGTCTGAGTCCCAGGTCGGATGCCGCGCTGTCGTTCTTCTCTGCCTCACGGTGCTTAGCCGCAGCGTCAACCGACGCCGACCTCTGCCGGTCCCAGAATCCCATGCGCTTCAACCGGAAGTGGACGATAACTGCAACGATAACGATGATGAGCACAGCGGCGAATACGGATCCAACGATGATTCCGATCTTTGCTCCCTGGGACAGCACCGCACTTTCGTCCGATATCCTGGCAATTCCAGTTGGGGACAAAGGAATCGTCACGGTCGTCTCGACCGGAAACGGAAACGGGCAGCTGTGATTAGTGTCGTCGTAGGCCGCCAGGAGCGTGCGATCGCGCCACTCCGCCGGCGACTGACATTTCGTCGATTGAGGATTGGTGACGATGTGAGTGAGGTTGTGCATCTGGAGCCAGAGGATGAGCCAGTAGTTGGTGCAGCTGCAGTTCCACGGGTTCTGAGACAGGTCAAGATGCGAGAGGACGTTTACGTCGAAGCCATCCGTAGTTCCAAAGTCCAGCGACGTCAGGCTGTTGTTGGCAAGGCTCAGCGATTGCAGTCTTCGCAGTGACGGAAAGGCTTCCGCTTCCACCACAGCAATCTGGTTTTTGCTGAGGTCCAACGTTTCCAGAGACTCCAGTCCCGCGAAACCACGATTTTCAACGACCTGGATGGAGTTTTCTTCGAGTTGCAGCGTCTTCAGCTTCTGAAGACCGTTGAAGAAATCGGCGGGCACACTCTGGAGGTAGTTCTTGTTCAAGTAGAGAGCCTCCAGAGAACCCAGGTGGGTGAATAGGTTGGCCGGGAGCCTTTGAAGAGCGTTTTTCTCTAGGTCCAGCCTGACGAGGTTTGTCAGATCGTTAAAGACGTTTGTCGTAAGATTAGTTAGGTTGTTATTGTCGAGAAAAAGTTTCTGCAACTTGTGGAGTCCTGTGAATGCGTAGGGATCGATACGAACCATCTGATTCGAACCCAGATTGATGCTCGTCAGATTCGTCAGCGCCAGAAATTCAAGACTCCTTCCGAGAATCCGGATCTCGTTTCTGTAAAGATCGATCTCCTCCAGAGATTCCAATCCTGCGAACGAGACGTTGACGAGACTGGAGATCTGGTTTTTGGCCAGCGACATCGTAACCAGCTGTTTCTGTTGGGTGAAGGTCCCAGCGGCCACTCCCTTCAGGCGGTTCTGGTTCAGGTCGAGGCTCCTCAGGTGAACGAGGTCCTGAAAGACCCTGACCGGAAGTTCGGCGATTCCCAAAGCGGAAGCGACCAATCTGGTCAGACTGGACAGTCCGGAGAATGATCCGTTGACCAGTCGAGCGTTGAACCCAATCGAACCGTGGCTATTGTCAAAGATGGTCAGCGTGGTCAGCTGTTGAACGGACGAGAAGAACCCGCTTGGTATGAGAGGTGACTGACCGAGGTTCGACAGGGACATCTCGAGTTCGAGGAGTTGGGAAAGGGTCGGCAGTTTGGCCGACGAACCGAGACCGGTACTTCCAGGAGAGAAGGTCAATTGCATGGCGACCACGTTCCCTGGAATACTCGCATAGTCGCTCGGTGTTGAGATCGTGCATTGGTGGCAGATGCTTATCGCGCAGTTGCGTAGACCTACGTTCGCCCCTCTGCACACACCCTGCTGTCCTCTAACTATCCTCACTTGAACGAGGAGCACGCAGAACACACCAAACGCATAACCTAAAGTCTTCCATATCAGCATGACTACTACAGAATATTCACCTGTCTTGTAAGACTCTTCTGTTATCCACTTTCTATCTATTCGCAAAAAAACACTACAGCAGTCTGTTTCAGCTGCTAGAATCTCTCCGAAATAATAATGATCCGATTGCTTCTTTAAATCGTGAACAAGACTCGTGAATAACTTCTCAAGTGAACACTAAGTCGTAGTATACTCAAAAATCACGAATCATCGCCTTATTTATTATACCATTCAGCTCAGCTAATCATCTTTAACATGAACATGGTTGTATACCTGAATAACTTCCTTTGAAATGTCTTGAGTCAACGTTTAAAGCTAATTTGCACAATGACTGGCCCAGAATGGCAGCACTACAGCCTACGGGCTGTTACGTTTAGGCCTACTATAGACCTTAATAGAAAAGCGACTCAGAACGCCGTAAGACTGACTGACCGACCGCCGCTCTGGGCTTCCCGATCGACACGCTTGACTGAAACGGAAAGCGTGACGGTTGTTGAGCTTGATGAGCCAAACGAAACGGTGACACAGTACAAAAGTATACATGACATGTAGCGTAACTAGGTAAAGAAGATTCCGTTCGTTGTCTTTGCATGAATCAGAGACTCAGAGTCAATATATGTTTAAGACAAAGTCCAGTATTTCCAAGGTAAACTTCTCCAAAAGGTTGGCGTGTCCGCACCTGTGTATATATATACAGAACAGAAGAATAGGGCTAATTACTAAATCAGCAGGTATACGCGCCGACACTCAAGAGTGGGGATTACCTGTGTCGTCTCTCAATTAGATATTCACCTGAGAGATGCACTTCTTAAGAGGTTGAGATCGCAGTTGCTAATTGAACAAACGTCGAGAATTATATCCAAACAAATTTCCGATAATACACTCTACAGCAATGTTAGCTTAAAATTCAATGTGAAGTGCACAAGTCACGACGTCGTCGTTTCACTGTTTAGTTGAGTCGGTTATATATAGGCCTATATATATATATTATATATATTATATATATAATATATAATATATAATATATAGTATATAATAAAAATAATATATAATATATAATATATTTATAATATAAATAATATATAATAATATATATAATGTATATTTCGATAGGGGCATCAAATGCAACACGATATAGCAGAACTGTTATTGTGTTTGCATGTGGGCCAAAATTTATGGACTCGTTTGACAGTCAGGTCAGCGAGCATCACAAGCATTCATTAGCATAGTAGAGGGAGAGAGGACGAGTTCAGGTGGCAGTATGCATAAAAAGTGTGGACCTATAGGCGTATACTTGTACATGTACATAATATTTACATCTATAGACCAGGCCTATTATAGATTTTATGCTGATTAAATTGTAATTTATATATTGTGTGCATATATATATATATATACTGTATAATAATATAATGTACTTTATGTACGCATACAGGTCGGCTATATAAATTGCTGCAGTGCTGTAGGACCTATGCATAACTTGTAACCACCCGTCAGTAACCCGATATTGGTCACTAACCACCCTTCCTGTAGCAGAGGCACACCATCGTATAATTCATGACTGTGCAATGGACAGGAGAGGCAGCGGTTGTCCTAAACCTATATGACTCAGTTTAAACCATTGTCACCGTTTATTCAGTTAAAAAAGATCATGGCCTTGAACTATAGAGAGAAATCATGGGATGACTGCAAGATTCCTCTACTGAGTGAAAATAATTATCTCAATACCCCCGTCCTTCCCGGCGTATGAGGTCGTGTCGCAAGTCCTCCACCTCACAGTCTGATCTTCCATCTGCAGTACATGTAAGTCGATGCTTTCGTATGCAGTATATGATTATTGCGATGTGCAGTAAACGCTGTATTGGAATAGAAAATTAGCCTAATTAAATTGGATGTGGAGTCACGGTCATCAGAATTTATTTGTACAGGGACCGAGGCTCATCAGAACGAAAGTCTCAGTGTAGGCCTATACGGACGGCAGTCAATTAAGGGTAATGAAGGTTGTGTTACTTGTGTAATGTGTATCTACATGTAGGTATAGTTAGTTAGAATTAGTGTTAGTTAAAATTTCATGATTAGAATTAGCATTAGCAGTATTAACAGAATTAATTAGCGTTGTAGAACCTTTGATGTATTGGCAAGCAAGTATAAATACATATAGGCCTACATTATATTAGGCTACATACATAGGCCTAAATACATGAATGCTGCAGAATGCATGCATAAATACATGCATACATGCATTGCATAGCCTACATACATACACGCACACGCAAACGAAATGACTACAGTTAGCATTTATATAGTGCCACTAAAAGAAAACTATACACCATACATGCATACACACATACAAAGAAATTTCCTTATTAGCAAATTTTGCTAATGCGCGATTAGCTATATCTATAATGCCCATACACGGTAAACCTACCGAGTTCCACATACATGTAGACCCTACTTCTTTAAAATCATAATAATTAGGCTATCCATCCTTAGAACACACCACCTCGCATTATAAAACATCCCTCATTATAACACAACGCGTTGACTAATTAACGTGACTTCCGCAGCTGTCGTGATAGCATTAGCAACTAGCTCCTCCGTATACACTTCCACGTTCCGTTCTTGTCAGTAATTATATGTTCCGTTCCTGTCAGCAATTATATGTTCCGTTCCTGTCAGTTACAAGCCTGTTTATAACACGGATATCCCGATGAAGTATCATGGAAATCCGCTTCTGTTATCATCGTCCGAGCAGCTCTACGCAAAACCACGTGCAGAGCCAGCCATATCTGAGACTTCTGGTCCAACCATACAGAGACTGCGTGTGGCCTGCGTACTGCAGCATGTCGATATAGGCCTAACAATATAGGCTACTTATGGTGTGTATGATTTCCACGTCCTATCGGTTCGCACATTGCCGTTAAAATAATAACATGGCAGCTTTTATGCAGCCAAACCAGCGTCTAAACTCACAATTATTGTCTTAGGCCTTATTCTGATTTTTGTATTGCAAATGAAAAACATATGTGCAAAGAAATGATTACACGAGAATAGGCCTAGTCCGAATGAAAATTCCAACTGTGTGTGCTGCGATGACCTTAAAAACAGCGAGAACAAACAAAAGTGGGCGTAAGCATCATATTGCTCCACTTAGTCATCTATGGCAACGATAATATTATAGCCCAATACAGACTTCCATAAAATAACGGCTCATCGCAATAATAAACTGAAGAGCAGACGCTCATGGACGGGCGCGTCAGTGACGTCAGAGGTCTCGGTTTCCGATCGATTTTTGGCACAACAGTCAACATCGGATTTTGACCGGTGGCTAGCCATGCAGACAAGGCGAGCAGATGCTATTATACAAGACTGAATTAATTCAGCCGAGAAAATAGCATCATGCTAAGAATAGGTATGTGGCCTCAGGCAGCGAACCTCACTGTATGCAAGGAATCTATCATACTTGAATAGCAGGTCCTTGAACTCAATGGAACGGAGAAAACGAATTCTTGGTAGGCTTATTAGGTCTACAGGTTTTTTATTATCTGAGAGGTCATTGCTAATACAGTATATAGGCCTGTGAGAATTGAAGTAAAGTAACAGGGGTCATGCTATAAGCTTAACCATAAAATTTTAAACTCCTGTAGATTTAGAAGGCTTATAACCACAGAATAGACAAAGCTCTTTACTAATTTTAGTGGCAGGCTATGGCACATTATAGGCCTACTGTGGCTATAGCCTAGTAGTCTATGGACCAACAAGAGACTATAACTTAGTGGCCTTAGGCCTAAATGAAACGAAAAGCAAAGAAGGTTCGATCCCTCAAAAAATCCGATAATAAAGTCTCTATCGAACAGTTGGCCGAACTAGGCCTACTAAGGAATGGCCAAAGTTACAGAAGCTAGAGACGATCTTAGCTGTTAGTGCCTATAGATCTACTCCTCCTTTGCCTCAAGACAGGAGGTGTGGAATTCTTGAGCCATGAGTTGCTTAAGTGCAAACCGGTGTGTTTTAGTCTACATCTCCTCCTACTGCAATAATTGTGGCGCCTGATTTAGGCCTAATCATTGTCAGGACAAACGATTCATTGAGTCCGTGCCAAATACGGCCACAGACCTATAGGCCTATTATAGGATACGCACCGCGATTGTTTCGAATGAACAATAGGCTATAGGCCTACGCACTGTACGCAGCCAGCTGGCAAAGCAAAGGCGTGTGTAAGAAATAGCGAATAGAAATTAGGCCTAGGCTATCTATAGCCAATAATATCGTAAACTGCAGAAGTTCCGAATTCAGCTCACATGCATACTGTATTTGCACCGGAAAACCTATAAAGTTATCAGTTATCCAGATACATCAATTGATCAAAGCAAGATACCTATCTGAGCTCGTCTTGCCCACGTGACCGGATATCCGTGTCTGATTTCGTAAGGGACTGGGCGAACCTTCAAAATTTTGAATGATCAATAAAAGTTACCCTTCAAATCCTATTATAACCATTTCCATACACATTATTGCGTACAGCAAAGCTAACTACAGCAGGTAGGCTACACTCTTAAAAACGTTCAGGTTCAGATGATCGGAACATTCAGGTAATGTTTTTCACCGGAAGTCGTGGTGCACAATATTGTCTGAACTTATAATATTTATGCAACTGTCGATTAACCCATGCAGAGTCCTAAACCATTCACGACTCATTTATTTATCCGGTGACGTGAGAAGGCAGATCGAGGTCTAATAGTGCTCGCCTGGAACGCGGACAATGATCCGAGTCCAACTGATGAACATCTTTAATAGGGCAAGCAAGGATGGTGACGTTGGCAGAAAATATTGTTGAACGGTTCCAGGAGTTTCCTTTGGCGTAATGCTGATCTGATCTGATATGCCATCCCAATGGATCAAACATGCCTTCTAAATACTGACGGATCAAAGCACGCAATTTCAAAAGAACCCTATAGGCCTATAGTGAAAAACTGGGCGCCTGGAGAGCTTAAAGTTGACTAGACGCTCATGGACGGCGTCGATGAGCTTATTTTCAAATCGGAACGCCGTCCTGTAATTTATTAAGTCAGCCACGTTTAAATTACCAAGTAGGCCTATCAAAATCAAATTTCGTATGTTTAAACCATACGACCGTTTCACCGCTAACATCTTTAATGTGACTTCATTCAGTGCACAGCATGTGATCCTTCCAAATAGGCGTAGGCCTATACATATAGGTCTTGATCTTAGTTCAAGCTCTATCCAGTCACACGAGCATTTGTGATGAATGTCCTGTCTGGTCAAATTAATTACTGTCAGCGCACATATGACCCAATCAATCAATTCAAACTCAACTCGGGATAGTTCTGGTTTTTATTTTCTGCAACCGAGATACTTCTAAAGAAAGAGATGGTCAAATGACAACTTATCCGAAAACAAGATCCTAACTGTCACTAGGCCTACTTTTGCGCTCTCCTGTTTATATTAATGACAGTCTTCGCGCTAAGTGACTTCACTGTCAAATAAGCGTATACAAACTCACCCACACGCTAAGCACGATCGCAGTTCCGTGATCACGTGTTACAATAATAATAATTATTGATGCCTCACTGGAATAATTTTAGAGACTCGACTATAACAATACAAGTCAAACGGCGGCGTGACATCTCTACTTCATATTATTAAAAAGCTAAAGTTGCTTCATCCTGATCGATTTCGAAAAATTCTAGCAGATGCGATGCAGTTGTAGTGTTTTTGCGACTACACAGAAGAATTGTACAAGAAACTTGATTCCTCTCTAATAGTCTAGTCATGCTGGTATGGAAGACTTTAAGTTGCGCCTTTTGTGTGTTCTGCGTGCTCCTCGTTCACGTGAGGATAGTTAGAGGACAGGTGTGCAGAGGGGTGAACATAGGTCTACGCAACTGCGCGATAAGCATATGCTACCAATGCACGATCTCAACACCAAGCGACTATACGAGTATTCCAGAGAACGTCGTCGCCATGCACTTGACCTTCTCTTCGGGAAGTACAGGTCTCGGTTTGTCAGCCAAACTGCCGACACTTTCCCAACTCCTCGAACTGGAGATGTCCCTGTCGAACCTCGGTCAGTCACCTCTCATACCAAGCGGGTTCTTCTCGTCCGTTCAACAACTGACCATGCTGACCATCTTTGACAATAGTCACGGTTCGATTGGGTTCAACGCTCGACTGGTCAACGGATCATTCTCCGGACTGTCCAGTCTGACCAGATTGGTCGCTTCCTCTTTGGGAATCGCCGAACTTCCGGTCAGGGTCTTCCACGATCTCGTTCGCCTGAGGAACCTCGACCTGAACCAGAACCGCCTGACGAGAGTGCCCGCTGGGACCTTCACCCAACAGAAACAGCTGGTTACGATGTCGCTGGCCAAAAACCAGATCTCCAGTCTCGTCAACGTGTCGTTCGAAGGACTGGAATCTCTGGAGGAGATCATTCTTTATAGCAACGAGATCCGGATTCTCGGAAGGAGCCTAGAATTTCTGGCGCTGACGAATCTGACGAGCATCAATCTGGGTTCGAACCAGATGGTTCGTATCGATCCCTACGCATTCACAGGACTTCTCAGGTTGCAGAAACTCTTTCTAGACAATAACAACCTAACTAACCTTACGACAAACGTCTTTAACAATCTGACAAATCTCGTCACGCTGGACCTAGAAAAAAACGCTCTTCAATGCCTTCCAGCCAATCTATTCACCCACCTGGTTTCTCTTGAAACTCTCTACTTGAACAAGAACTACCTGCAGAGTGTGCCAGCTGATTTTTTCAACGGTCTTCAGAAGCTGAAGATGCTGCAACTCGAAGAAAACTCGATCCAAGTTGTTGAAGATCGTGGTTTCGCGGGACTGGAGTCTCTGGAAACATTGGACCTCAGCAAAAACCAGATTTCTGTCGTGGATTCGGAAGCCTTTCCGTCACTACGACGACTGGAATCGCTGAACCTTGCCAACAACACCCTGGCATCGCTGGACTTTGGAACGACGAATGGCTTCAACATCAACGTCCTCTCGCATCTCGACCTGTCTCAGAACCCGTGGAACTGCAGCTGCACCAACTACTGGCTCATCCTCTGGCTTAAGATGCACAACCTCACTCACATCGTCACCAATCCTCAATCGACGAAATGTCAGTCGCCGGCGGAGTGGCGCGATAGAACGCTCCTGGCGGCCTACGACGACACTAATCACAGCTGCCCGTTTCCGTTTCCGGTCGAGACGACCGTGACGATCCCTTTGTCTCCAACCGGAAGTGTCACCATATCCGATGAAAGTGTGCGGTCAATAGAGGTGAAGATTAACCCTGAAAGCAGTTTACGTACGAAGATCCGGAATAATTCAGGTATTGTATATCCATCGGATAGTTCTGGTATATTGCCTCAAAATTTCAGTTACCGGCTATAGAGCCCTGTGGGTAGAGTATTTTGCTACCCGTCCCATACCCGTGAAGTATGACTGCTACACGTACCCGTTCCAACCGTACTCAAAATTACTACCCGACCCGACCTGTAGGCCTACTCTTAGTATGCTTATGACCTTTTTAGTCATCTGACCGAAATCTCCATTTTTCCCGGCCAAAAAGTTTATGACCTTTTTATGTGTCTTCATGAAGTGCCCATGTCCTGACACTCAACAATGTGGGGGGGGGCAAATGCATGGGCCGTCCCCCCCAACACATTCATTGAGGGGGACCGTCTCCCCCGTTCCCTCTAAGTCTCCGCCCATGGCTCAACAAAGAAACGTTCTAAAGCGAATATACTAGTCACGTGACCCAGGCCTGTGGTAGGCCTATAATTATAGCCTAAGGCGGCGCGGTTTCGTTCAAATAAGCTTAATAGCTAAAAAATAAATATTTAAAAATAGTACGATCTGCGGAAACGTTGTCAATTTATTCGTTTAAATTTTAAAACATTTTGAAGTGTGCAGTCGAAAAGCTGAAAAGGTATGTACTATTATTAATTTTTCTTTCACGAATGCTTCCAATACCGGTAGGCCTACTAGGCACTACCTAGGGTATTGGTAACAATTGTTGCATTGCTGCAATCGCAGATCTCCTCGATCCATTCTGTTGCAGTGAAGGTGACCAAAATATTAATGCAGTACCGCCGTACCGGTATGTAGGTTATATCTACAAATTGTGTTTAAGTAACTAGATGGGTGCAGCGCCCGAATCCCTGAACGATATTGTGCCGGATCCCCAAAATCGATTTTCTAAGTGCGACACACACACACACACACTAATGATCTCTGGACACTAACCTGTGTTATCAATAACATTAACAGGACCGCCGTGTCATGTGTTTAATTCAACTCTGAATGGGCTTTTATGTATTTTCAGCGTTTTCGGGGATTCGAGTTGACCTCCTCTGCAGAAGTGGCTACCGAAGTGGTTTATAGGCTTATAGCCAAGGTTTATAGCCTAGATGCGTGATTTTTATTTTCCAACTGTAGGCCTACATTTTATTTTTAGGCCTACCTACGAATCTTGAGCAGTGGCAAAAAATTTGTTTTTTCACTCTGTGCTTAGATAGGCTACAAAGCATGAAAGAAAAATAATCTATGTTTCGATCAGCGTTCAATCTGATTTATTAATTGTTTTCTTTCTCATCATTTAGCTAGCAGCCTAGGGTACTTGTGTTGTGAAGCAAGACTTCCCTAATGACTATTAATTTAGTGCAATGTCTTTTTAACTAGGCCTATGTTGTCGATTATGATGTGTGAAATAAATTACATTTCACGAGTACTTATATGCATAGGCCTACAGACCAGTGGCGGCGCCAGACACTTTTTGTAGCTAGGTCATAGCCAGGGCAGTCACACAAATAACCAGGGCAGAGGTCGAGTCGCGTGCTCGGTTGTACGGGCTTACATAAGCTCATAATTTGGCGCCATCGTCAGGGCCGGATTAAGACATGTTCAACATGTTCGGCCGAACAGGGGCCCCACACCTTTGGGGACCCAGACTTTAGGGGCCCACACATGCGATTTTTTAAAGGAAACAATTGGCACATTCTACCGAAATTTTGACCAAACGACTGAAAAAATGTCCTAAAATGTTTTGGCCGAAGATCCCCCCCAACAAATTTTCAGAACAGGGTCTCCACATTTCTTAATCCGGCCCTGGCTACCGTGCTCGCCATAAAGTGATGCCATAGCTGGATTTTCCACTAGATCTGGATTTTTTGCCTTCGTCTGGGTTTCTGTTTTTTGGGGCAAATTCCAGGTTTATTTTAGTTACTGGACCATTGTGTCCGGATAAAAAGTAGAACACACAAAAAGTGTCATAACTCGGTGAAAACTTTCAAGATTGTCTGAAATTTTAAACACAGCACCAGTGACCATATAATACACGAGATCATAAAACCAATTAGAAATATTCGTGAGTTTGTCAAATTTAGAAGCGTTTAAAATGCAGCATACTTTTTATCCGGAGACAATAGGTTATTTACAACGCATGAATATTCTGCATGTGCACTGAGCATTGCAATATACATTGTATTTACATGTATAGTGAAATTCAGGTGTGCAGACATTTGAACGGTGGTCATTTGAACGTACGACACTTGACCGGCGACACTTTAACGGGCGATATAAGAACGGGCCGACAATAGAACAGACGACACTTAACCGAAACGTCAGCACAAATACTTCCGGCTAAAGACCGCAAAGAGTACATATATTTGTAATAAGGAAGCCTAATCATGCACATTCCTGCTGAAACCCAAAAATTACTGGGTGTGTACGCTGTAGGTGACTCTGACCCCGGGGGCCTCTGACAGCCGGGGGCCTTCGTGCACTGCACAGGTTGCACGCCCTATTGCTACGCCACTGCTGTGTCCAGATAAAAAAGTATGCTGCATTTTAAACGCTTATAAATTTGACATCTCGTGTATATATGGTCACTGGTGCTGTGTTTAAACTTTCAGACAATCCTGAAAGTTTTTACCGAGTTATGACACTTTTGTGTGTTCTACTTTTTATCCGGACACAGTGTGCAATGGTCCTGTAACTAAAATAAACCTGGAATTTGCCCCCCCCCCCAAAAAAAAAAACAGAAACCCAGATGAAGGCCAAAAAATTCGGATCTAGTGGAAAAACCCAGCTGTGGCATCACTTTATGGCGAGCACGGCAGCCAGGGCTGGATTAAGAATTGTAGAGACTCTGTTCTGAAAATTTGTTGGGGGGGATCTTCGGCCAAAACATTTTAGGACATTTTCCCAGTCGTTTGGTCGAAATTTCAGTAGATTATGCCAATTGTTTCCTTTAAAAAATCGCATGTGTGGGCCCCTAAAGTGTGGGCCCCCAAAAGTGTGCGGCCCCTGTTCGGCCGAACATGTTGAACATGTCTCAATCCGGCCCTGACGATGGCGCCAAATTATAAGCTTATGTAAGCCCGTTCTACCGAGCACGCGACTCGACCTCTGCCCTGGTTATTTGTGTGACTGCCCTGGCTATGCCCTGGCTACAAAAAGTGTCTGGCGCCGCCACTGTTTCAACCCCCTAGTTTTTCTTAGAGCTCCATGTTAAAGTCTGTTTTTTACACCCCGATTCCAAGTGGATAATGGTCCAACCCCCCAGTTATTTTTCACAATTCTTACACTGGATGTAATATATATATATATATATATACATATATATATATATATATAAGCCTATATAATTATATGCAACCTGAACTCTCGCTTTCCTATTTATGGGCCTATTAATGACAGTCTGCGAGCTCAGTGACTTCCCTGTCAAATAAGCCTACAAATTCCCCTATACGCAAAGCACGATCGCAGTTCTGTGATCACGTGTAGCAATAATAATTATTGATGCGTCACTCGAATAATTAGAGACTCGACAATAACAAGTCAAACAGCGTCGTGACATCTCTAGGCCTACTTCACATTATTTTTAAAGCTAATATTGCTTCAAATTGATCGATTTCGAAAAACTCTAGCAGATGCGAAAGTCTGCTCGTAGTGTTTTTATGACTACACAGAAGAGTTCTACAATAAACTCGATTCGTCGCTAATACTCTAGTCATGCTGATATGGAAGGCTTTAAATATTATGTCTTTGGTGTGTTGTGCGTGATCCTCGTTCAAGTGAGGATAGTTAGAGGACAGCAGCAGCAGGTGTGCTCAAGGGCGAATTTTGGTCTACAAAATTGTGCGATAATCATCTGCTACCAATGCACGATCTCCACACCAAGCGACTGTGCGAGTATTCCAGGGAACGTGGTCGCCATGCAATTGATATTTTCTTCGGGAAGTACCGGCCTCGGTTCGTCGGCCAAACTGCCGACCCTTTCCCAACTCATCGAACTCGAGATGTCCCTGACGAACCTCGGTCAGTCGCCTAGCATACCAAGCGGGTTCTTCTCGTCCGTTCAACAGCTGACCATGCTGACCATCTTTGACAATAGCCACAGTTCGATTGGGTTCAACGCTCGGCTGGTCAACGGGTCATTCTCAGGACTGTCCAGTCTGACCCGATTGGTCGCTTCCGCTTTGGGAATCGCCGAACTTCCGGTCGGGGTCTTCCACGACCTCGTTCACCTGAGGAGCCTCGACCTGAATCAGAACCGCCTGACGGGAGTGGCCGCTGGGACCTTCACCCAACAGAAACAGCTGGTTACGATGTCGCTGGCCAAAAACCAGATCTCCAGTCTCGTCAACGTGTCGTTCGAAGGACTGGAATCTCTGGAGGAGATCATTCTTTACAGGAACGAGATCCGGATTATCGGAAGTAGCCTGGAATTTCTGGCGCTGAAGAATCTGACGAGCATCAATCTGGGTTCGAACCAGATGGTTCGTAGCGATCCCTACGCGTTCACAGGTCTTCGCAAGTTGCAGAAACTTTTTCTAGACAATAACAACCTAACTAACCTTACGACAAACGTCTTTAACAATCTGACAAATCTCGTCACGCTGGACCTAGAGAAAAACGCTCTTCAACGCCTTCCAGCCAATATATTCACCCACCTGGTTTCTCTCGAAACTCTCTACTTAAACAAGAACTACCTGCAGAGTGTGCCAGCCGATTTCTTCAACGGTCTTCAGAAGCTGAAGATGCTGCAACTCGAAGAAAACTCGATCCAGGTCGTTGAAGATCGTGGTTTCGCGGGACTGGAATCTCTGGAAACGTTGGACATTAGCAAAAACCAGATTGCTGTGGTGGAAACGGATGCCTTTCCGTCACTGCGACGACTGGAATGGCTCAGCCTTGCCAACAACAGCCTGACATCTCTGGACTTTGGAACGACGGATGGTTTCGACGTCAACATCCTCTCGCATCTCGACCTTTCTCACAACCCGTGGAACTGCAGCTGCACCAACTACTGGCTGATCCTCTGGCTCCACATGCACAACCTCACCCACATCGTCGCCAAGCCTCAATCGACGAAATGTCAGTCGCCGGCGGAGTGGCGCGATCGCACGCTCCTGGCGGCCTACGACGACACTAATCACAGCTGCCCGTTTCCGTTTCCGGTCGAGACGACCGTGACGATCCCTTTGTCTCCAACCGGAAGTGTCACGATATCCGATGAAGGTTTGCGGTCAATAGAGGTGAAGATTAACCCTGAAAGGAGTTTACGTACGGAGATCTGGAATAATTCAGGTATTGTATATCCATCGGATAGTTCTGGTATATTGCCTCAAAATTTCAGTCACCGGCTATAGAGCCCTGTGGGTAGAGTATTTTGCTACCCGTCCCATACCCGTGAAGTATGACTGGTACACGTACCCGTTCCAACCGTACTCAAAATTACTACCCGACCCGACCTGTAGGCCTACTCTTAGTATGCTTATGACCTTTTTAGTCATCTGACCGAAATCTCCATTTTTCTCGGCCAAAAAAGTTCATGACCTTTTTATGTGTCTCGATCATGAAGTGCCCATGTCCTGACACTCAACAATGGGGTGGGGGCAAATGCATGGGCCGTCCCCCAACACATTCATTGAGGGAGACCGTCTCCCCCGTTCCCTCTAAGTCTCCGCTCATGGCTCAACAAAGAAACGTTCTAAAGCGAATTTACTAGTCACGTGACCCAGGCCTGTGGTAGGCCTATAGCCTAAAGCGGCGCGGTTTCGTTCAAATAAGCTTAATAGCTAATAAATAAATATTTAAAAATAGTACGATCTGCGGAAACGTTGTCAATTTATTCGTTTAATTTTAAAACATTTTGAAGTGTGCAGTCGAAAAGCTGAAAAGGTATGTACTATTATTAATTTTTCTCTCACGAATGCTTCCAATACCAGTAGGCCTACTAGGCACTAGGGTATCGGTAACAATTGTTGCATTGCTGCAATCGCAGATCTCCTCGATCCATTCTGTTGCAGTGAAGGTGACCAAAATATTAATGCAGTACCGCCGTACCGGTAAGTAGGTTATAGGGTAGAGTTCCCATATTTGGGCACCTTAAGGATAAAAGACTCATATTGCAGTAATTTTGATATGCCTACGTCTAGTTTCGGGTTATTTGGTTGAATTAAACATTAGGGAATAAAAAATATATTGAATACATGCCCCTGAGTGCATGACAATATTAGTTGTGGGGAGAAAATGACATGCCCCCAAAGTGCCCAAATTGGGACACGGTGCCTCAATTTGGGCACCAGGTGCCCAAATTAGGTACACATTGGTACAGCTATGAAGGTGGTGACCTGCTTACTCTATTTTCTACTTAACGCATACCAATTTCGAGATGAAATAAACAAGAAATGAAATAATGCTTGGGTAGAATTATTGTGTTATATTCACAACTGCAGTTGAACAAGGTAGCCTAATACTGCAATTAAAGTGATGACAAAAAAGGTCCTGTTGATCAAACATTATACCAGAATAGGTTATTTCCACTAGGAAACTAAACTGCATCTGCTAATTTACTACTTCAAAATCAGCACTATCGTTTGATTTTCTTATTAAGCTTTAGCTAAATGTATGCGTGTACGTAGGGCCTGTCACACATCCACTTTTCACATATCAAGCGCTGCGACCATCAGACATCTGATTCATTGTATGGAACTCTACAGTATGCGTCTATAGACAATGGAGCTGTGTAGTATCTTTCAGTCAACGTACATTTCCCATCCCTGCACAAAACCCCCTGCCACCCCCCACCCCCCCCCCGAACAACCCCCCCCCGGACAAATCCCTCCATTTTAACACCCATGACAAAACTCTCCTTCCTGTGCAAATAGCCTATTTATGTAGGTACCGGTAATTGATAAAACGCCTTTTATAAATCGAGCTGCTATATTTAAATAGTAAAAAATTCATCAATCCAACTTTTACTTAGATAACAATTAATTTTTTATTAATCCAGCTTCCATTTAGTCACTGTGCAAGTAGCTAACTATTTATGTAGGTATTATTGATCAAATTTAGGCTAATTTTCCAGTTTGCGGTGCTGTGTCAACTAGTTAGTGTCATACGGGTAGGCATAAACCTGTCACTGTCATTCAGGCGTGAACTTATAATTTGTTAGTGTCGCTCAGTCATTCCAATATCAAGCTAATACCTGTTGGTTTATTTACGTTAGCAAGAAACCTTGTCATCAATCCAGCTTGCATTAAAGCAAAAATATTTTCATCAATCCATCTTCCATTTAAAAAAATATATTTTCATCAGTCCAGCTTTCATATAAGCAAGAATATTTTCATCAATCCAGCTCCAGTTTAAGTAGGAATATTTTCATCAATCCAACTTCCATTTAAGCATGTACATTTTCAAAAAATTCAGCTTCTATTTCAGCAAAAATTGTTTTGTATCAATCCTACTTCTAGCCTGTTTAATGGGAATTCTTTTTACCAATCCAACTTGCATAGGCTACTTAGAATTGCCGTTCGGAGAAATACCACTTATACCAATATGTTCTACCAGCTTTTTGTCCTATCCTGGGGATTTGTCTGGGGGTAGTTTGTCCGGGGGTTTTGTCCAGAGGGAAATGTCCTAGCTACGCTCGCATTTTTCACCACCATCTTGATTTTTGGTGGTCACTTGTTGGCTTTGAGTGTCTGACGTGTTCGTCCCTCTCCCGCTTATCTGACGAATTTGTTTTAACAGTGTGCAGTCGATCATTTCTCTTTCTTTCTTCCTATTTTCAGATACCATGAAAATGCTAAAATAGCTAGAGTATGCAGGTGCACACAGATATCACCACTTTAATAGCTGGATCAAGGTGGACCTAATTTGGGCACCCGGTGCTCAAATTGAGACACCATGTCCTAATTTGGGCACTTTGGGGGTCTGTCTTTTTCTCAGCACAACTAATATTCTAAAACACTCAAGTGCATGTATTAAATATATTTTCATTTCCTAATGCGCAATTCAACCAAATAACACCAAAATAGAGATATGCACTTCAAAATTACTGCAATACGAGTCTTTTATACTTTAGGTGCCCAAATAAGGAAACTCTACCTTAGCTGATTTTTCATGTTCCAATCACAAAATAAATTGAACATTATAAAAATCATCAGATAGGCCCTAAATGTAAGAAATTTCAAAATTATACACTCGTATAATATAGGGTCTAGTTTAACCGAGACCTATTATGGCAAAATTGAATGGAACTATAAAGAAATATTAGCGTGTAATAATTATAGTATTAAGCGTGACCTCATTTGGGAAAAGATGGTTACCTAGAATGGGCACTGCCCAAATTAGGAATACAGAAGGGTGCCCATATTAGGGTCTATGCCATACCTTCCTAGGAAAATTAATGACAAAGTTAACTCATTTTCTCTCGCATTTTCGTTCACCTGGGGTGAAAGAGCGATACTTCGCGAAATTCGTGCAAAAAACCGATTGAAAATACACCAAAAAGCAACTCGCCCACAGCTTCCGAACCACATAGCGAACATTTGAACGCTCGCATGCTAAAAACAACATTTGCTTCTTACGTCAAGGTACAATTTTCTACCTACTTACTTTTTTATTTTATAACATCTATACATAGAGTTGTTAATATTTCCTATAGACGGCACCACTCTATGTCGTCTATATTTTTAGATACAAGGGGGTGTCCATTTTAGGAGCATGCCCAAATTAGGGTCATGCACCCTATCTACAAATTGTGTTTAAGTATCTAGAATTAGTCGGGCTGCGGAAGCTTTCGACCCGGAAAAAATTGGCAACAAGCTGGAAATAGAATAAAATTAAAGATAAGATAATTATAATACTAGAAAATGGTCCCCAGCCTCTCAAATCTGAAGGGAATTTTTTTTATTAGAGAAATTTGAACGCATAAAATCGCAATGCTATTTCAGCGCTGTACCTCGGACATTTTTGTTTTACTATTACCGTCCCAATCACTTATTGATAAACAAGTCAGGTTGCGGAGCCCTGAAAAATTGATAATAAGCTGTTTTCCCATAAAAAGTTTTATATATAGATTGAAAGAAAATTATCCACATAATATTATAGGTGAAAACCACGCTGGTCAGTGTTTTTAACGAGCCGAATAGTGTAGGCCATGACTGCGGCAGCGCATGTTCGCCGATACCTGGGAATAGGCCTACATCAAATATCTTTAGACTAGTCACCTTAATCATGCTTAATGTATCGCGCGACATTTGCTGTACTCTCCTGAGATCTGCCGAAAATGCGGTCACAGATAAACTATCGGTTGTGTAATTTGAAAGCAGCTAATTTATTTCTATATAATATAATTAATATAGGCTATATTTATAATAATTATAATAATAGTAATAATAAAACCATAATTATGCTGGGACAAATGGATTAAATATTAAGGGAAGGGCTTGAATGCATCCTTAACTTCAGTTTGAACCAGCATCAATGGATGCAAGCTTTACTCCCCATTTCGAGATCTTGGTTTGAGACGAGTGTCTTCACTGACTTCTCCTGCCTCAGCTGTGAGCACTTTGGCACTTCAGTCTGCCATTTTGACCAAATGCACCACTGTCCCAGATGCTTACAGTACAATGAGGAGGTGATAGTGGCACGACATGACACTCTTCTAGGCATCATAGATCCTCTGCCAGCTAAACAGCATGCAAAGCCGTGCATGGGACAGGCCTTTAGTATAGGGACAACCGGACAAAATGTCAATTTTGGCATTTATGACCAATCGTTTTGATCGGTCTAGACTGGCTGGTGCCAGTTTTTCTCATTTGTGAGATTGGCTAACTGCCCTCCCATACACTTCTTGTGTTCTGCACGAACAATGAGACAGTGCTAGTTGGACTTTGGTTGGTCCTTGACCTATGTCTCACTCACACGTGTCGATGCAGAGATGCTGTTTTCTCATATGGTCACTATGGGGTGGTTTGTAGGCAATCGAAGAGACGTTCCATCTGACATCATGCCATTTATGACATAATTAGCCATTCGCTTCAAAGTGCGGATATACCAAGCAGAAAAGAGAGAGCGAATCTCATACGAACCGATGGCAAACGACCCGGCAGTGCCATACCGGTTCCTTGGTCTGCTGGCGAATACATGACCTGGGATGCAATAGTGGTTCACACTTGTATGCTTCATACTTGTATCTCAGACGGCTATTTTGGCAGGTTCTGCAGCTGAACAGGCTCCTGTTCAGAAGACTGCCAAAATATGCATTGCTTCCTGAAACCCACATATTTGTTCCCGTTGTCTTTGATATTATGGCATCTGCAAAACAATCAGTTTGCTAAGTAACTGAGTGACACTGCATCATCACTGATTACTACCACTCCAGCACCACACTGTCTCCTTGGCTTGACCTCCCTTGATTTTGACCTGGCATCGGAACAAACAGGGCAGTTTGGCTATTGCGGACTTGATTTGACAGTGTGCTGGTGAATAAGCTGGCCTCTCTGACTTGGCTTTTGTTGGCGCTGGGAAATTCTTGATTTACATTACACTCAGCCAAAGTTGTACACACTAATCCTGCAATGTCAAGGACAGATCTTGCGATGCCATTCTTCGCTCTGCAGCTAGACAACAGCCAATCTGCACAACTAGAGACCACCATGAGGAGGTACTGGCAAAGGTCTCCATAGTTTATTCATCACGAGCCCTAAACCCACCAATTTCATCATACTCACCAAGAGCATACACCCAATCTTCCAAATTTCTAAGAACTGTTTTCAGAATATCAACTCCCATCCGACAGACCACATTCAGTGATTGTAGAGTGAAAACTTGTACAGCTCCGAGCCTCAAAGGCTGGTCAAATGGTGTCATACATGGTGTAATTATCAGGAGTTTCTTGGTCCGGTCACTCATAAATAACAGGGTTGACAATATGCATAATCTGTCACCTATTAGTATACTTGTTATTTCATAATTTGTAGTTATACTGGTGCTATTTTGATTTTTGACTGTGTACTTTTTTATATTTTACACCTATCATTCTGAAGAACTGCCACCTTGGTCAAACTGTATACCTGCAAAGAAGGCCTTTACAGACTTACAGTGATATTAGACTTGCCTGCTATTTTCTTGTATTTTAAGTGTGGTATTAATAGCCTGTTGGTGCAGTTTTGTTTGTTTAAAAATGTTGGGGTGGTAGATGTTCAGACAAAAGTTACAATGCTACATTCAGAATTGCTTGATTCTTGTAACCTGGTGATGTGGTGGAGTGGAGCAGCTGTCAAGGCTGGTGTCATCTGGCTCAGAATTGTACAGTGGTGGAGCAGAGGAGTCTGAGTATGAATTCTGCACATGACTGTCAGAAGAATGTTAATGGTTCTGTTCACTTTGTATAATATCTCTAAATTTAATTATTCAATTTTTTAGGAATATAGATAAGAATACATATAAAACTGATTATTTTGTGAATTATTGCAACATAACTATTGTCACAAGAGCTCTGCAGAGATAACTGTATTCACATTCAAGACTGCAATGCATTTTTGTCACAAAATCAAAGATTCCGAATGTTTAGACCTATAAATGCAGGGATATGAGGAACTATAAGGCCTAAGCTTATATACCATATTAATTAAATACACAACGAAATCGAGAAAATTAAAATAGTACAGTACTCGGCTGTATTTTATTAATCAGTTTCAGTTCGTCTATGAATGGTATAAATACCCACGAAAATTGCACACGCAGCTACCATTAGGCCTATTGCAGATGCAAGCGATTGCGTACGGAACCGGCAAAACAACAGGCTGCTGATTCGGTACAATAACCTATAATTTCTTTCTAAAAGATGTCTTGTCTTCCGGTAGACTGTCAATTTGAATTATACATTAAAACGAACAATAAAGCATTATTAATTGTCAAAATATAAATGTTTTATTCTGTTGTTTACAATGATATTTTCGGCAACAGCTGACTTTTTGGCTCACAATCTGGCGCGCTAGCCTAGTTTCATTCCATACAATTTATCTTTATAAAATAACCCACAGTGAGAATTGAATGGCCAGGGACCATTTGTAAGATGAATTATTATTATATCTTTAATTATTTTTGATTTTCAGCCTGTTGCAAATATTTTTCGGTCAGTACATTGCATTTCTTTTAAATTCAACCCGGCTTCGAGATTAAGCTATCGCCTTATTGTAAACCCGATACAACGCTGAAATAGCTTATGATTTTATGCCGTCAAATTTCTCTAATAAAATAAATTCCCTTCAGATCTCAGGGGCTGGGGACCATTTTTCGGATATATTATTATCTTATCTTTAATTATTTGTTATTTCCAGCTTGTTGCCAATTTTTTCCGGGTAGTACATTGCAATTATTTTAACGCAGCCCGACTAAATTCTAGATGAAGGAAACTGTAGGCCTATGGGTGCAGCGCCCGAATCCCTGAACGAATTTGTGCCGGTGTCACGAAATAGAGTATCCTCCATATCAATAGTAGGCCTATCCCCAAAATGAGGAAAAGTCGAAAAAACACTTCCGCGTGCATTTATTTTTGCAAATTAATTTTAATCTGCTTTGTTTTGAACAATGCCCCTAACAGGTATGTTTATTCCTACTAGATAATTTGTTTTGCTTTGGTTTTATAGCACTTAAAACATTTAAAGCACTTAAAAACACTCAGAGACAATAAATAAATTCTAGTTGTCTTTCTCTGAGCATTGCTTAGGTCACTTAAAACAATTAGAGTTAGGCCTACTTTAAATTTTGATTAGAATTTAATTATTTTAATTATAGGGCCTACACATTTTTCAAAAAACGGGATAGAATGGTTTATCCCCCCGGATAGTCGAGACCGGTTAATTTCATCCGGGGGGATAGGTTAATTCATCCCCCCGGATAGCTTTCAGGGGGATAATCCTTTTCGTGTCACCGGATCCCAAAATCGATTTTCTAAGTGCGACACACACACACACACACACACACTAATGATCTCTAGACACTAACCTGTGTTCATGGGCGGAGTTTATCAGGGGCTAGGGGGAGCTAAGCCCCCCCCCCCCAAGAAGGCCCAGATTCAGCTTTTTAACCATGAAAATGATATCTTTTTCCGGGCTTAGCCCCCCTAAGAAGGCATTAGCCCCTCCAAGAACGGAAACCAAACTCCGCCCATGCCTGTGTTATCAATAACATTAACAGGACCGCCGTGTCATGTGTTTAATTCAACTCTGAATGGGCTTTTATGTATTTACAGCGTTTTCGGGGATTCGAGTTGACCTCCTCTGCAGAAGTGGCTACCGAAGTGGCGGCTTATAGGATTTTTATTTTCCAACTGTAGGCCTACATTTTATTTTTAGGCCTACCTACGAATCTTGAGCAGTGGCATAAAAATTTGTTTTTTCGCTCTGTGCTTAGATAGGCTACAAGCATGAAAGAAAAATAATCTATGTTTCAGCGTTCAATCTGATTTATTAATTGTTTTCTTTCTCATCATTTAGCTAGCAGCCTAGGGTACTTGTGTTGTGAAGCAAGACTTCCTTAATGACCATTAATTTAGTGCAATGTCTTTTTAACTATGTTGTCGATTATGATGTGTGAAATAAATTACATTTCACGAGTACTTACATGCATAGGCCTACAGACACTTGACCATTGCCCCTCCATCCGACTAATTTATGAATTTCAGGTTTAATGGTATCCATGGAAACCATCCGAATGCATAATTATGTTGTCTGTCATCGACATTCGACACCTCGTGAATTTTAATTTTTGAAGATATTTCAATATTTTATTGTTTAAAAAAAATCTGACAGATTCTTTATTTACCAACTTGATCGTCATAGTGCAAAGTGACTTCTGTGTGTCTCTATCTTTCTCTGTCTGTCTGTATCTGTCTCTCTATCACCTTCTCCCGCTGCATTGATTTTTCTGGGGAATGTCATTTCTGGAGGGGGAACTTTCCTCCGGTAGATGTCCGGATTAAACACTGCTAGACGCAGGGTTAAAAGTTGGTAGGAATGGAGTTCCCATCGCGCTCGAAATTCTTGGCTTGCGTTCCCACTGCTTACAATGGATGAAACCATGCATGGAAACACGTACATCGGTTCCACTGCTGACACATTCAACGTTCCCACTGCTCACCCAAACCACTGTCTAGAATCTAGATGTTTACGACCACCAACATGGTGATTTCATTCAGTGCTCACAGCATGTCATCGAAATACAAACATCTGGCTTCCAGCTGTATTCCGTCACAAGAGGGAATTAGTGATGAATGACATGTGTGGTCGAATTACTGCAGTGTAGGCCTACATGTATGATTAATCGACAACTTGACTCCGGATAGTTTTGGTTTTACTTCCTGCAACTAAGAAACTTCAGAAGAAAGAAATCATCACATGAAAACTTATCCGAAAACAAAATCCTAACTGTAACTTCCGCGACGAACTTAACATCTCGAAACAACTCAAAACACAGATATAATTAACAGTAGACTGTGCGCTGGTCACGGAGAAGATCTCAGATCACAGAGTCCACAGGCATCTACTAAGTTTCGATCATTGTTGTACAATGTTAGCAGGCCACACCCAGGACAATTTCTAGGAACACATAAAAGTAAACTAGGTAATGCACAAAACACCCTCGAACCCTTTTACTAAAATAGTTAAGATGATTTACAGCATCGTAGCAGTTTAGGCCAAAATTTAAATGTGTGCATAGGCTAAAAAATCAACAAGAGCATGCAGTTTAAAATCCATCTGTTCTTAATTGATATTTTTTATTTTAATTTCTCCAGAGATGGTGCAACTTTCATTTGGTCGGGAAGACACTTGCAAGGATCTGCATGTCTTCCCTCCCACCGTACTTCCCTTCTCTGGCACCTCTCATTCCCTCTCCCAGGCTAAGTGCAAAGACATTTATTTGTCAGATGACACCAGTTATATCAAGTGGCCTTTTCTAACTAAATGCACCAAATGGATCCTGGACCACAAACTGAGAGAGCTCCAAAGACAATTTATTATCTTCAAAAGCTGCACAGTGTCAGCTCTCCTAAGCTATTTCTCACAAGTAGACCCATCCTATGTCATAAGCTACAGAATTGAAGAATGGTTAAATTTAAAAAATAAAAAGCTCAGCAGTTGCTACTTGTTTTGCATGAAAATCACATACTTTTTCAAGAGTTTAATAATTATAATCTAGACTACAAACCTGCCTCAAGCCTTTGAACCATATCATTTCCACTTCACAAACCATTAGCAAAGCGATGTGAATTCATTCTTTGGCAGAACTAACAATAATAATAATTAATGAGCAATTGAGCACGCATGCATGTGCGTGTCAGGATGAGAATTGCAATGGATGCTGGGGTTCAAGCCCTAGCCTTTGTAGGACCCCATAGTCTTCATTGCACACCCAAACTCCATATAAATCAACTTCTGACCGCTCGATTATTTTCTGCAATGGTGCGCATGTTGACTTCAATAATAAAGTACACACATTAATATCTATGCAGTGTGGACGTTAATTCAATTGGATCTGAACTATCTTTGATTGATTGATTTACATTTCTGTATCTTTCCGAATGCCTCTCTATCCAAGCCCGCATTGCCCAGCACCATAATGCTATCAGAAGCAATGTCTGAATTGCCTGAAAACTTGGACAAGGCCTACTTTTCCAATTTTTCTCCCACAAGTTACCTGCACAAATGTAATTTTTTATCTGTTCTACCAAAGTTAAAAAAGTAACAACTCTTGACAAGCAGACTTTCAATGCACACACTGGATGATGGTCGAACGTATTTATATCGAAATTATTCCAACGGATGCAGGTGACAGACAAGAGACATTAACGCAGTAGAGCAGCAATCGACGACAAACCCAAACAACCTAAAGCAAGCCTCGGCAACACCAAAGAACGCAACAACAGTTCCGACGACGAAGCTTAACATCTAGAAACATGCAAAATCCACTGAACAACAACAGTTCCGATGTTTCTTTCATTCAGTCCAGAGAGATGAGAGATGTCGTAGTCGTGTGGTGACAAACAAGCGAGCGGCCAAGCAAGTACGCAGGACCGCGCGCGCGCGCAATACAAGTTCCTAGGCGGTGGCACTACCAGTAAGTCGCAAGAATCGCGACTGAGAATTTTCCCCGGGAAATTGCGACACCTCGGAGCCCTGCGCCCCATCGCGCAGTGAACCCTGCGTCCCCTGTAAAACAAAAACACAAAACAGCCACACGTGGCTTTGTAAACACAATAAATATCAGATTATTTCATTTTAAATTTGACATCCATAATTGAACAATAATAACTTTTGCTCCAAGTACATAACATACATGTATAATTGTATATACAATTATACATATTAACAATTTGCTTTGGTTTCAATTCTTTTTGCTGAAACAAAGCTTTAGTTTTAGAAATTCTGTGTATAGAATCACACAAAAGTTGATATTCACCAGGACTTCTAAATTGACTCGCAATGACTTTCATTGGACTCACCATGACTTTTATTTGACTTCTGACAACTGCAGTTCTCAGGATTAAAGCCTGGAAAGTAAAGACAGACACAATACATAAACATTTAAAAAAACTGCAAGTCAAGTACTCAAGTAATAGATATTAGAAGCCTGTTATTAAAATTCAAATCAAAATACAATGAACGAGTCAATCAGTGCACCAACCAATCAATAAATGGTTTGATTAACCAATCAGAGAACTAGTATATCAATGCATCAACGAATCAATGAATGTTTCAATCAAATGTCAACCAATCAATGAACTAGCTACATAAATGCTTCAAAATCAATGACTGAGTAGATCAGTAACCGTTAAATGCGACTGATACCGCATGCCTCAGTTGTTAACTCACGCACACAAACAAATGTGTATTCAAAATTTGAGCAGTCTACTTTTAAAAATTTTAGAGAGTCATGTTTTGCTGGTATCTTCCACACAGATATCCTTCTTTTAATCAGACAAATGGAGAAGAATGGTCTCTTCGACCGACTACTCACCTTTGCCTTCCTCTGAAACTCGTTGGCCATTTCAATCGACTTGGAAAAAGTCTGGCTTCGTTGGTCCGTGTCTTTGGCATAAAGGACCTAGGATCACACAACACATTAGAATATAATAAAAAGCACAAAAAGTATTCAAAATTAAAGCAGATGGTGTTCTGAACCGTGTTATAGAGGAAGAAGAAGCAGAAAAAGAAGACAATGCTGAATAATCTAATCTAATATGAACATTTGTAAAGTACTTCTCAGAGCAGAGCTATTCAGAAGCACAGGACAGGCCCATGAAAAGATAAAGGTCTTCAAGCAGCGCAGAGATGCAAGTGAATTCCGCTGCCAAATCCTGCTACGAATTAGATTGGTCAATGGAAGCAGAACCTCCTTGAGGCAGAAAATATTCGAGCTAACAACTTCACGTTCTTAGCCTTGGGATGTGAGGTCAAGCATGAATATTATGGATGTTCAGAGTCTCTGCACTACTGTACAGGAGCCATGAGTCTATCAATTCTTCATCGATTATCGTTCACAACCATCAACTGATGCAACATCTGTAGACTTAACAAATGCTTAAGCGTAACAATTATCTTACGAATGCCTTAATTCTGAAATGAAGCAACCCCCTACTTTGCTGTGTGAGTCGATGCGAGCGTTGATGCGCCCATCCATGATCAACAACATCAGCTCGTCCTCTAAGGCTCCAACTGTCGTGTTAAAAGCCAGCGCCATTCTGCGCATGTCGGCCGAAACATACGGACTGAAATACTAAAATAAAAAAAGATATTCAACAACTTAATTTGGTGCACCATGGATGCTGAAAAAACATGATTCAGTATTTAATATAGTGGAAAGATGCCAATTAATTTTTACTATGCACACTTTAAGATTTAACAACTTTGCCTAATAAAAGCGACTGCTCAAAAGTGCTCATCGTATCAAACACACACACTGAAAGTGTGTACACATTGTAAAAACCGCACACCATCTCTAATCTGGTGAATTGAGGTTCACTTTTCATCCATTGTCAGTTTGTCACGTACAGCTAGTACTGTAGTCTACATCCTACTATATAGCAGCAATGCTAAAACATAACTTCCACTTTTTCTCTATAAACTGATTGGGCGAAACAATTTACCACTGCTACCCATTTGAGCACAAGCCGCACCACTCGAGGTCTCCCATGTACACACCACACTAGCCCAAGATTCAAACATCTTAACCCTTTACCAATTGAGGGTATGCCACACCATTTACCGAACTTTGGTCGGCAAAGGGTTAAATAAGCTACACCAATGATATGACCTATACCTGACACAGAGCTCTACTTCGGATCTGTTTGTACAGTTCATCGACGTGAGCAGCGAGATATAAATCCAGAAGTAGATTGTTCTGCAACATCAACAGAAAACAACGCACATCTCAGTACCTTTTTTAACATCATTTCATTTTTATATTGTCTCCATTTATCATTGCGGTCATTTGCTATTATTTAATTTTACTTCATTAAATTCATTTATTCCATTTACTTATAAAAAGGCCACTTACTCAAAGAATTTTGTAAAAGCACAACAGCCGTAAACTCAACCTGAGAAGGTATTCACATAATAAAACTACATTGCAGGTCGTCAGATACTCTAAATCATTATTATTTTTCAGTACTGTTATTATTATATATTTATATTTATTAAAACCTAATCACCAACTCGATGGTACTGGGTAATAGTAAGCAACTTTAGGAATTATTGTTCCAAGGTCCTTTAAAGAGGAACCATCTCAGAGGAAGCCAAGATCTCTAACTAAGCACCAAGGGACCTAGAGACTTTCTCCTGTTTCTTTTTTACGTTACCTCATGTAAGCAAAAATGTATCTGAGAAGTCACACTGAAGAGAGATGCTGTAGAATTCGTGATAACACCGTAACATCTCACTTGCCATGAAAGCTACGCCATGCAGAACTTTATTTCGATGGCATCATGATCGTAAGGTGCTTTTTCTCTTACCTTGATGTCGTCTAGGAGTTTGAGGCAGTTGGCGTATTTCGACTCGTAAAAGCTGTGTAGGATGTCGCGCAGCTGCGGCTCCAGCTCCAGAAAAAGCTTGAACGAACTGAAATGAAAGAGATGGCAATATATAAATATATATGCCTTGCGCATTATTGGGTCATTGTTACATAAGTTTCTATGATGTGTGTGATATATAAATCTAACGCACGAAGCAACTGTGCATGAAGCATATGCTCAAGACCCTGACACAGAAATCGTCGCACTGGAAAATTGAATACACACATACTCATTGCCTTACAAGCTGAGCATCAAACCGACAGCTCTATTACGACCCTAACCAACAATCAAATAGATTAGATTTAATTTCAGACATTCCAGAGTGCAACTGCACTAATTGACCAGCCGCTGCCAATCACAATAAACACACCAAACGCAAATCAAACCTCTCAGTTCATGTAAAGCATCCTTTCTCTCGACCATGACATATGGACTGAAGACTATTGCTTTAATACATGGCACCTAAGTAACCGGTAAATAATTACAAAACAATTAATAGGTAAGCGAACCAACCTATTTGATATGACAAGGCGCTGAAGTTCCTGACGATCAAAGGTCGCCAGAGCACAAAGTGCACCATAAGTCGCTATGTTATTTGCAGAAAGCAGCTGCAGAGAAAAACAAATTCACACTGTAGAGATAACAATTTTACCATCAACCAAATTATCTTTAGACGTGTAACAAGAGCTAACCGTAGATACAGAGAGAAACATTAAGACCTTAAGTAGAGGTGCATTGTGAATTTAAAGAAGTGGTGCATTGTGGTCTTAAAGTAAAGGAGAATTGCTTTGAACGTCCTACCTCTGGAAAGTCTACGTGGTCAATGTTGGCCTGAAGAAAGAGCTTCGCTGCGTTCTTGAACTTCACGCAGACCATGTCCGCTAATCCTGCGGCCACTCGCAACTTTGTCAGCAGCTGCTGGTTGCCATCTTTACCCGGCTGAAAACATCAATTTATACATGACATTACATTACAGTCACTGGCATAAAACTTACGACAGTTTGTTCCCAAAGACGAGACAACTATATATATAAATCCAAATGTGTGCACTGTGCAGCATATAACATGAGACCTTAGGACTGAGCAGCATGCCTACAATGGCAGAGCATCGAAGGGAGATCAGAGGATCGACTATTATCTATATAAATAAAAATGAAACTTTCCAATAGTTTGTGTAAAGTGTTCTCGAAACGTACCGCACAGATTGTTTTGAAAATTTAGCAAAACCTTCCATTCCTATCTGAGAGTGTCCACTTTTCTTTTTATCCGAAAAAGCGCAATATTTTCCACAAAAAGCGAAGTTTGCATTCCGCTCGACCGCCATTTGCAAATTCAAAACCGCACGTTGCCAGATTCACAAACGCCTTGACAGTGACTGCGACCATGCAGACGAAACATGAATGAGGTCGCGTGCCGTGACGTCATAAGCGATTCGCATAATTATTTTGCGGCCTTTCAACATTCTTGGTTGAGGGAGGAAAGGAGCGGAGGGAGCGGGAGAAGAGGGGGAGGGAGAAGGGGGAGAGTCTTTTCTGCCACAGCAACGCGTGGCCGGGTACAGCTAGTAATTTTAATATAATTTTATACCATAATTTATTGATATCGAAAGACTCTACTCTACCTCGGAGAAAAAAGGAGTTGACTCGGCCTTGTTGACGTATGAAATAACGTGTGACCAGTTCTGGAGGTAAATGCTGACCTGTAACGTAAACAAACCAAGCCATCTTAAATTCAACCACAATGCATTTCTGACACCTCTTTTGATGACTCGTAAACTAGTAAGTGCAAATTGAGGAGAATGACGATGACCATGAAATCCGTTTTAGCTATTCTAGGATAAGATAGGATACTGTTCTTACCTTGATAACATTCATGCACATTGTGACACAGTGCTTGGCACTGGTGCAATAGTCTCTCGCACGTGAATAGCACTTCAGTGCATTGCTGAGGTCACCACACTCCAAGTAGTGATCACCAAGGTCATCGTGGCCTCGCCTAAAACAATACCATACACCAGTCAACAATATCACAAAGCAGTCAACAATACCACAGGCCAGTCAACAATATTACACACTAGCGAACAATATCACAGGCCAGTAAAGAGGTGTTGTTGCAAAACAATTCTTCCATTAAAATTTTCATTCTGATTTTTTACTCAATTTTTCTGCATACATAGTATATGAATGGGTCCTAAAATGTTACAAAGTCTTGTAATTATATATAACATGTCACATGCATATGACATGACACCAAAGGGTCGTGTCACCATAAAAAAGGTTACAGTTGTGTATATCTTACGTGGAAGCACTGCTGTTACTGCGCGTTTCCTTAAAACTTTTCTTTATCCCAGAGGATCTTCGCACGGGAAGTGCCTCTGATTAGGTTGTACTGTGAGTGTGAGAGGCGCCTTATAAATTCAAAAATAGAATATAGTATAGTAGAAGACGTATAACTGATGCAGTTGCCAACCTGATGCTCTCTTTGATCGAGTTGCTCTTGTAGTTCTTGAGATCTGTATCGAGCTTTTCCAGACGTAGAGCCGCCTTCTTTGACGTCAACTCGATCCACTGCGTGTCGAGCGCAGGCACGCTGTACACCACGCCAGCCACCGCATCTGGTAGACGTGACTGGCTGGAAAATAAGTGGAAAAAGCATAATATTATACAGGCAACTCACCGTGCTGGAATATGCATTTTAAGACTTTCCATTTGAACATGGCATATCAGAAAAATATGATAAATACAATTGTAAGTTGCAAAGCATTGAACACATATAATTCGCATAAGCTGATGAAAAAGGCGTTCTTTCGTTGGATTTAAAAGTGCATTTTATCCCCAAAATTTCTTAATCCTTCAATCATATCATTAGGACAGAAATTTATATTGATGAAGCCCATGCACACTGACACAGGACAACAGAGCTTTGGCACTTGACAACAGTTGTGGCACTTGAACACAGGGTTTGACGCTTAAAAACAGGGCTTTGGAATGGCCTTCCTTTTGAGCTGCGCCTACACCATGGGACTCTACCAGGATAGTTCCTTACTAAACTTAAAACTGTTCTTTTTAGGCCCGCTAGAGTCGGGAGCGCCTCTGAGTAGCTTTTTTTTACTTGAAGAAGCCCTATATAAATGTCCCAATGAATGAATTTGAAACACGGCTTTGGCACTTGACAACAGGGTTGTGCCACTTGACAACATGACTTTTGCAATTGACAAACAAAAGTCTGCAAACAAATGTTCCATTATCTGGAGCTTTTCCTTTACAGCTCTAAAAACATCAGAAAAGAATCGCACTTACTTGTTAACAGCCTCCTGGAGTTTCTTGTGTATCTGTTGATACATGTTCGTGTTATAGGTGAGCATAACACTCGTCAGCGCCAAACGCAGAGCCTCGATCTGAAGCGACGGACAATGGTTGGCAATGTGCAACAGACGAAAGAGTTTCGCCAAACCTTTGTAGTTGGTGGCATACTGCTCCAGGTCCTTTCGTTTCAAGAAAAAAAGAAAGAGTGCGAATCAACCACTTGATTTATGAAATGTCTTCATCAAAAGCGGTTCACATAATAACAAAACTGTCACAGGCCTTAAAGATACTTGTAATATATTTACAATACAGCCATACAATACAATACAACTGTAATTTGACGTTGGCCTTCTAACAAAGCTCAGAAGTGCACACACACGTCTTGGATGCAACTGTAATTGTATTGCAGATCAATTGTGGATGAAGGACTCGAGTCTCAAGGTTCCTACACAGTAAAACTACCTCAGATGAGGATTGAACCGATACTCTAAAGATCGACCACTCTAACAAATCAGCCATCTAAGAGGAATCAGAGGATGCACGAACTCTTCGCACTACAGGCCAAGATCTCTAACTACGAACCATGAAACAATGAGGTACTTCCGTCTCTCTCTCTGTCTGTCTGTCTGTCTGTCTCTCTCTTGCACTACTCATGTCGCATGTCTTTTAGAAGTCATGCTGTTGAGAGGTGCTGTACTAGAATAATCAATTGATATGACTCTGTTTTATGGGGTCCTTAATAACATCTGCCACAGCATTTGTCAATGTGGCACTTTTGGACATAAGATACGGTACGATAATAGGCTGATTAATCAGCAAAAAGTTCCACATTAAATACTTTGGACAGCTGCAGTGATTTATTAGCATGCTAACGATGAGCGTATATTAAACAGTAAAAAAATAATCCCTAAAATCATCAAAGGGTCAAACTTGGAAAAGTCACCAAAATATGATAAGAAAATAGATCTTTACTTGAAGAACAAGATGTATTCCACTAAGCAATGTATCCTACACAATGCTCCACATAATTTAAAACAACGGACACAAATGCAGCAATTTATAAAAGACGAAGAAATGAAATACCAGTGTGGTGTTTTCAACACTGCCAACGCCCGCACCAACATTGTCGTTTTCTTCATAGCAAACATCGACTTGCATAGGTTCAGCGGGATCCTTGCGAGAAAAAATACAACGTAAGAACTCGCTGTACACAACTTATTGCTATTGTCAAGGTGCTTTGCAAATGTCCGTATGCGCACAACATAATATTACAAAGACTCGTAAAATTATATATCATGTACTCTTCCAATTAACAACCATATATTCAACACTGACCAACACTCTGTTCTGCAAGCTCACTAATGCTTAGCATTCCTGTACATCAACAATTACTTTTGATTGCAAAATATTAACTCATAAACTATATGATCTACAAAATAAGGTCAAACACCTGTGCAAACAGATTTGCCCTGTTTTTCAGACCTCTAAGAGAGGGCATCCTTTTATGCAACCTATTTTTTGTTCAATCCAAACTGCTGACCACTTTCAGTGGTATTGTCAATCAATTTATATTAATTTTTAGTAGTATACTTGAGTAATATATATTTAGCTGTGTATGTATGACTTCATAACCTGCTCCCATTGTACCTTGCTTACAACATGTATGTAATCGGTGCATACTACAGAACGCGTTTCAGGGCAAACGAAGACTACTAACTTACTTGCTTAAATCCATTATTCAGGCCTTTACGTAATCTGGTAACCCCAAGTTAAATCCCAGATAGTGTGCCACTTTCACTTTAGGGGGTTTGCTAACATGGTTCAGTTTAAAAGATATAAATATAATTTGGTCGCTGCTGAACAGTTTTACTTTTTCAAATACACTTTATTGTTCACCAATCTTCAAGCAAGAACAATTTACACCATTATAATTATATGCAAGCAGTGGCAACAGGAAAACCCAAAACAATTTTACTTGACAGTACTTCCATGATTGTACATCGGGTAGACTATTTGTGGATAATAAGCAAATACGCTGTTACGGTCAAAACTCGGAGGCCAATTAAAACCGTTTCGACAACAACCCTACATCCCAAATACAACTAACAAACTGAGGTGTGCTATATTCAAATAGATTATCTGTTCAAATTGGTCGCTTTCTTTAGTTTGTTTAAAAGTGACACCAGCCATTGGGAGAGCTGTTTCAATGCAGTGTATTCAGGCAATGGAAATGAGATCATTCAATGGGCAGTTATCAACGTATGACGCATTAAATGTCCTGTTTTGGCAAGGCTAGAGTAATTAAAGAAACTGTGGCAATAAAATTCAATTACTTGTAACAACGGTCTACCCGCAAACATCGACATCTTGCGACAATTCACCGGAAACAATAACAAATGTTAACGATAATTTGTACGAGATCTGAACGTTCTTGATTTGAAGTCTTTCAACGGCATATTTCTCACAAGGTAAGGTCCTGACGGAGCAAATCGATCCAACAGTAGAGCGCCGCTCCTCTAGTCTATCGAAACTCGTAAAAAACTGAGAAACTTTACTGCGCCCACAAAAGCGAATCGCGGAAACCTGTGAATAAGATAGTCACAGGTCCATTCCTGCGTCATCTTTGCGTCCGTACGTATGGCCAATAAGGTTAGGCCTAAATTAAATATTTGCCACGACTAGACGTCCTCGGACCAGATCGTAGCCTACTCTTCTTAGATTCTAGAATTTTTGTTAAGACTGTGTCACAAAAACAATATCTTAATTTAGTGCGCTTTCGAAATCTACTGTTGCTTGTAATTGGATTTATAATCATAATGAGCAATGTTATAGAATTCTCTATTATAGCCTATAAATCGGCGTGAAAACCGGAGTTCAATGAGAACCATTAAATCGGAAACCTTTAGCCCCTTATTTTTTCATGATTGTTTACCCCTAGACAAGACCCTCTAGTACTGTTATTTCTAAACTATCACTAAGCTGTGGCATAAAAGCGTACGAAAGCAGGATCGCATCCTTCTACCCTACCAAAGGCTTACTCAACCTTTTATTCGGCAGATGGTGGTAAACTGACCACATGGACAAGGATTCCTTGCATGGCTGCCGAAAGTTAACTTCGACTTCTGTAATACCTTGTTATCGTCCGTTCATACATTGTAATCATTCTGTGGTTTGTCAGATTGAAAATTCCCCGTTTGATGTGGAGACACCTATGAAGAGCTGTTCAAGAGCAGTTCCCTATAACTAAAGCAGCCATGGCTGGACGTGTTAGCAACTTCACTTCTTAGCTTCATCACAGAAGAGTCTCTGCCCTGAGCGGGCATTTGAACTCCGACCTCTTGATTGAGAGCCCAGCATGCTAATTACTCAGGGCTGAAAGTGGTTTTAAAAAATTGCTGGGTCTCTATAGGCCAGAGGGTGCTATATATAACAGTGTTTGTTCAAGACTAGTGCCAAAGAATGAATACCGGGTCTGAGACCCGGACAGACCCGCTCACTTTCAGCCCTGTAATTACTACAATAATAGGTTATATCAAGCACCCTTCAGAGCCATTTTATAACACAGAACTGTCGGTGAGTCACTCTAAGTCAAATTATTCAATTTCGGTTCACATAATCAGCTTGATGTTGTTCAGAATTAAATAATTCTAAAAGCCACAAATCTAATTAGCACTCGTTTGATTTCATTTGATTCAACCAGTGTTTCACATGATGAAGAAAATGGCTATACAATAATAGCCTACACATGTTCGTATTTGCAACTAAGTCCATAAAAAACTCTTCTTGATTCTCAATGGCTGAGGCTATCCCTCAAAAGTTAGCACCACAACAATTCATTTGCGTCCACCCAAGTTATTCTTGTCCCGTGAAAGTTTAGTTTGATTGGTTCCTTTCAGAATACCTTAATCTTCCGTTAATTTCGGCAAACATATTGCACCACGTAGAATATTTTCTCACTCACTTCTCTCAGTTATGTACCATGAACGAGTGTTTGGCAATCATCTTAACACCAATTCACTGTAGCCTACTTAGCAGAGTTTCTCCACGCATTTAAAACAAGACGACACCCTGGCAGTCAGTCTTTCAAATGAATACATGTACTCAACACATTCTCAGAGATTTTTCCCAAGTATCGAGAACAAAACGAGCAGCAGAATCGACACGTATACTTCCTCCCGATAGAACAGCCGCACGATTCGCGTGTGCTGTTTCTCGGCCAGAGCAGACAGCTCAAAATAGGCGACGAGTACGTGAAACACGTCGGGCGCCATCAGTCCAAGGTCCCTGACCGCCTCAAAGTGCTGCCCTCTTCGGTAGAGCACGTTCTCGATGAACTGGTCGAGTGCACCCACAACGATGTGCATGAGGTTGACGTCGAGAATAACGAGCAGCTTCCACGGTTGGACGTTGCTGTCACGGCTGCACAGATGGACGACAACGGCTGTTGATAGCATCTCCGTGCCAGAGAAGAACAACTGGTGATACCACTGCGGATAGTAGTCCTCATTGAGGTAGCTGATCAGACCCCACCAGCCGTAGTAGTGAGGATAGAGGCTCGACAGAAATAGGACAAACATGGAGGCACGTAGCTTACGATTCCGCACGAGTGGCGCTATGTAGCGTAAGCATTCGTATAGCGCCAGTAGACCGAACACGACGATCAGCCAAATCTTAAAAGTGTTCGATGTACAGTTGAAGTAGACGTGCTTGTAGGCACTTGGAGGCCATTCGTACCTGCCTATTGGAAAGAAAAGCATGTTTCACTTACAAAAAGTCTATTATTCAACTAAAAATCTTACTACTGTAGCCAAAATCAACCTAAACAACGTGTTATTGTCATACTTACCAGCCGGAATAGAACAGAAGGCTTTATGAGACTTAAAAGATCGCATTAGTTGGCAACAGTGTTGACAAGTAATGCTAATGCCCAATATGGGATTCCATTGGTTGAGCTCTACATGTATGTTGTTTGAAAGTATTCCAGTCATTATTATATCAACAGCACTTGCTCTGGTTGAACTTTAACCGCAGGCAGTATTTTTCTAAAGGTCTATTAAACAGGTTAAGTATCTAGATACATGCACATAAGATAAGATAATGATATTCTTTAATAGACCAAATGCTATTCATATTTTGGTGTGCAGACATGGTATAATAAACATACATCATCTAAGATCCAGTCAATAGTCAAAAGTTTCAACACAACACACAAAATCCTAAATCCAATGTAAGAATGTATTTACAAGTATTATTATGCATGTATGAAATACATACATAGTATGCATCAAAGCATGCACTTGTATCTTTCCCTTCAGGTTAGAATTAATCCTTCTGGCAAGGGGTTAGCCACCAGCATCCTTATCCTCCACTTGTTTTTGTTTCCAGTGTCTTCTTTCTCCAGTTTCAGCAGCTCTTCAGTTTGAGCACTGAGCAGCACTTGCGTAGCCACCTTTAAATTACTAACAAGGGTGCTCCAGCACTGCTTTCTAGAAATCACCAAGCAAATGTGTCCTATTGCGAGCAGAAAACGTTTCCTGCGTGCATTCCACTGGCAGATTGTCCTCCAGAGATAGAACCACCAATGCAAATTCATGCGCAGCCCACACCAACGTGTGAGAGAACAGCACCATCGCAATTGTAATCTCTAAATTTATCCAGTGCCAGTATTTTTCTAAAGGTCTATTAAACAGGTTAAGTATCTAGATACATGCACATAAGATAAGATAATGATATTCTTTAATAGACCAAATGCTATTCATATTTTGGTGTGCAGACATGGTATAATAAACATACATCATCTAAGATCCAGTCAATAGTCAAAAGTTTCAACACAACACACAAAATCCTAAATCCAATGTAAGAATGTATTTACAAGTATTATTATGCATGTATGAAATACATACATAGTATGCATCAAAGCATGCACTTGTATCTTTCCCTTCAGGTTAGAATTAATCCTTCTGGCAAGGGGTTAGCCACCAGCATCCTTATCCTCCACTTGTTTTTGTTTCCAGTGTCTTCTTTCTCCAGTTTCAGCAGCTCTTCAGTTTGAGCACTGAGCAGCACTTGCGTAGCCACCTTTAAATTACTAACAAGGGTGCTCCAGCACTGCTTTCTAGAAATCACCAAGCAAATGTGTCCTATTGCGAGCAGAAAACGTTTCCTGCGTGCATTCCACTGGCAGATTGTCCTCCAGAGATAGAACCACCAATGCAAATTCATGCGCAGCCCACACCAACGTGTGAGAGAACAGCACCATCGCAATTGTAATCTCTAAATTTATCCAGTGCCAATCGAAAGCCAAGCAGAGGGCACCAGCTTATTCATGAGCGCTGACATGAATTGTTTGATAAATAAACCTCACCTCTGAAGACTGTGTCAAAGCAGTCGCAAGAACATTTATCTCGATCAACGATCGGTTTGTCAGGTGACCAGATGTAATAGAAAAATCCTGAAACATACAGAAGAAGTTGTAAAATTTGAATGTGATTACCAGCGATTGAAATGTAATTAACTGTCAAAGCATGTTTTGTATTTACCTTGCACTGAATATTAAAATAACTTCAAAAGTCAATTATACTAATCGTTTTTAGACATGAACAAGTCATATGTAGTCTTGACTGACCAAGATGTAGATATGGCAGAAACGTTAGGACAAGAAGTCCACATAGAAAGCCAATGAGCTTCTCTGGAAATCGTGACTTAACGCCAGCATTGTGTAATGCCGTCAGCTGATTTTCCATGTAAGTATCCATGTTGTCATTCGTTCATCATTACTGCACTTGAGCTCTACAGAACAAAAACAGAAACCAACAAGCTCTATTAAACTCTAAAATTAATCGTTGCTATGTTTGTATATATAAGAAATATTTAAGAAACCTTGCAAACCAATGCAATGCTGTTGTGTGCGTCATTCTGTTATTGCTTACTAAAGTCCATATATCAATGACAATGTAAAATGCACACGTTCTTAGCACTCTACCAGATAAAAATCAGTACTCTGAATTAGGGTGTGAGGGAGTTCGGAAGCTACTAGCAGGGTCTGGTTTAAGTCACGGCACTGACGGCAGCCAACACACTTAATTGCCGTTGAGTATGGAATTGAACACATTTTGGTCGAATTGTTGAGGGGGCTTTTCTAGCCAGGTAAATTTCACAAATCCTATGCCCATTCCCTCTCTTTTCCTCACCGTTTCAACTCAGTGCCCCCCCCGTCATTTCCTCATAGCTTTCCCTCGCGTTTCAACTCGAAACCACCACACACCACCCAAAACCGTTCTACCTTCTGGATGTTAACCCTGTGTCGTTCTTTTGACGGGGGGGGGGGGGGGCGGGCTGTAAATACGCTGGTTCCAACCACTTCGCATTTTGGGCGCAATCAGGATTACCAATCCGAAAATCGAGGGCTACACAGCAGTTGTCACGCTAACGATGCAAAGCAAATAACAAATAGATGGACACAGAGAAGTGTTTTAAACACCCAATTAAGATATGGGACGGATGAGATGATGCAGATGACTATGGCAAAAACGTGAAGATGGTGATCTTGATCATATTTTCAAGTTCCGAACAATACTTTATACCGGTACAACTTTAGTTGCAAAGTTGGTTTCATCGTTGTCTTTCTAATATTGAAACACAAAGCATGATCTGCATTCTATTTACATCTGGCCTGGCGATATCTAAAACAGCCATAATACAGGTAAATTCTACCTGTATCGTAAGCCTATAAACACGGCGCCCTTCGTTGTTTACGAAAAACCGGAAACGAACCTTGCAGCGCCGCGCAATATAATGTTGTTGTAGCGCCTTAGCTCAAACATGCCTTAGTTTGAACATTTCATGTCATGCGCATGAGATGCAAGCTTATCATATTAATATTTCATTGTGAGGTTTAACTAGGGCTACCAACTTTTAATTTTGTCATTCAGTCAATTATATGTTATTGGGACGGGGGGCATGGAGTGACACCGAGAGGAACCGAGGTAGATCGAACCCCCCAAAATCCCGGTATGTAGGATCACAATAAAACCCTAACCATGAGGGTTAACACTAGACTCGTTTCTTTTGGTAGGTTGATACTAATATGAAGGTTATGATAAATACGAGACTCATTGTTCAGAACTTCAGGTGTATATCAATATTGCTATAGGCTACGTTATGAAGGCCATAATGTACATAGTCTTGTTTCACTTCCGCATAAAGGACCGCATTATGCCCAGGCTTGTCAGTCGTTAACCAATTGATCTCAGTAAAAAAATGCAACACGAAATAAAAGGTTGGTGAGGCGCTGAGCTACAAACCACTTACTATTTTCACTTCTAAATCAGAATTCATTAAACGACAATTTCTTTGAAGAGCATGGCATAGACCATGTAAGTGTAATGTCAACAAATTCTACACAAAGAAAATCAAATATACTAAAACATTTGACATTGTTCAAGGTGTCATCATAAAACAATTTATAACAGCCTAATATGATGATTGACAATTTGACATAATAATCATGAAAAAATTATACAATGAAAATTTCAGGTCAAGCATAAAGAATACAATCATACATAAATAGATTTTCAATGGAAGTTTTCCTCTCATTGATCAAAGGATAGGAATCATTATTAAGTATCTAGGCTAATTAGTTCAGTCAAGCATGGCTAATAGAAAACAACAAATGCATGATTTATAGAAAATCAGTCAAGACCATTTATATAGCTTTAATTTACAATAATACACATTACTGTGGTCCTTTTTATATTGGAAAGTAATTTTAATTGCAAAAGTCATACTAAAGGGCCATCCATAAACGATGTCCCCAAATATTAACCGGCTATGGACATCTCTATCTTGTTTTGCAAGTATGAAACAGCACTCAAAGAGTATAAAAGACTATGTTTGGCTACCATGTCGTGTCTACAGGACTGTGCTAGAAGGTTGTTTTCTGAAAGCAAGGTCAAACACACAACAGGTTGCAGTCAGGCTAACCCTGGTTTTAAGGCACAGCTTGTACTAAACTGCGCCAAATGTAGATTGGATGTCAGTAGCACAATCGCCTTTTGGTGACCTCTCTAGTTGGAAAATCTTTTGAAGAGTAATTATATCTCGTCAGATACATCACAATATTTATAAATTAACGATAGCTTGTCCATTTTCTTATAGCCTACCAGTAACTTCAAGATATTCACTCAAATCCAACATATATCTCTGTTTCTGAGGTTTGATGGAGATGTAGAGAGTAATGTTCTAAGAATGTATCTTTTCTTTCAAACATTTCATCACAAATTCCACATCCATGCAACGTAATAACACCTTGGTTTGATAAAGCAGGAGGTTGCGTTGCTCCATTGTCATTTAATTTATAAACATTGTCAGAACGGTAATCTCTGTTAGCACTTCTTGTATAATATCTAACACTTATTCTTGATCTCATTTCACTGTCGCGTTGCAAAGAAATCACAGCAGGTATCTTTGCTTTCCATGATTGTTCAACACGTGATGAATTTCTCTTTGATTTCTTCTTACAGGAGGAATTTACTTTCAGTTGTCTTTTTATTCTAGTTTTCTCGCATTTCACTTCCATCATACCCTTCTTCCTAAAGTGTGCCTTTGCATGCCTTGTGACTTCATGCCAAGTGGCATATGTTTTCCCACATATATTGCACCCATATGGTCGTTCTCTTGTGTGTACCGTCAGATGATACAACAGTTCCTGTTTTATCCAAAAAGCTTTAGTACACATGCAAACATAACGCTTTTCAACAGTCCCATAATGTTTCTTTTTCAGGTGAGATGTCAGCTCAAATTTGTAATAAAATTTTTTCTCACACATATGACATGAATGAGACTTCACCTTTGAATGTGCAATCATATGCCGTTGCATAACATACAGAGAAGTATAGCCTTTTGAACATATGCTGCATGTGTAAAGACATCCAGAATGTAATTTCATGTGATAGTTTAGGCTGCGCTTTTTTGTGTAACATTTCCCACAGGTAATGCAAACATACTGGCCATTTTGTTGCACAGGCCTATGCACTTTGTGATGCTCTCTCAAACCACCCTCACAAGTGAAAGATTTCTTACATATGCCACAGATATGAGGTTTGTCTCCAGAGTGCCATTTCAAGTGCTTAAAGAGTTCACCTTTAGTTGTAAATGCCCTGTAACATGTAGAACACACAAACGGTTTTTCCCCTGTATGTGTTTTAGCATGTCTTTTCATATGTGAACTATGACTAAAGTTTTTACCACATGTTGCACAGCTGTATGGCTTTTCTCCAGTGTGTATCCTTGAGTGAACAAGGAGATTGGCGGTATGAGAAAATGATTTATCACAGATAACACATAAAAAAAGGTCTCTCGCCAGTGTGCACTCTATTGTGATTTTCCAGCATGCTCCTAGATGAAAATTGTTTGCTGCAAACAACACATTCGTGTGATTTACGTTTACCATGCCGCCGATACACATGAGCATTTAAACGTCGCTGAGATGCAAAGGACTTCATGCACTGAGGACATACAACTGGCTTCTCCATAGAATGCACTTCCATATGTGATTTAAGACGATCTTTGCAAATATATGATCTCCCACAAGTGCTGCATTCGTGCGGTCGATCACCAGTATGCAATGCTGCATGCTTTTCCAGAGTCGGCTTTGAACTAAATCTTTTGTCACATAAATGGCACGCATACGGCTTTTCTCCAGTATGCACTTGCATGTGACATTTCAGAATGAACCTACGACTAAATGCTCTATCACACACCGTGCATTTAAAAGGTTTTTCTCCAGTGTGTACTGTCAGGTGCGTATAAAGACCACTTGCAGCACGATATGTTTTGTCACATAAAGTGCATGCATAAGGCTTAGCCTCAGACTTCATCTTCAGATGACAAGAAGATTGAAATGAAGAACAATGTCATAGATATTTCTTGCTTCCTATTTCAGCATTCCAATGTAGTGAAATGGTTCAAAACACTTTTATATTCTGTCCAAAGTCATGTACCTGAAAACACATATTAAAGTTAATGCTAAATTAGTGCAGTAACATTAGAAGTTGGGTTAGCATATTTACTGCAGAAGCAGAAATTGGACGAGTAATGAAACCATGGTGCATATGTATGCTAAATTATGGCAGAATTGCAATCGTAATCTCCAAACTTCTAAGGTGCTACTCGAAAGCCAAGCGCAGGGCACCAGATTATTCACGAGTGCTGCATCAAGTCATATGGGTTGTCCGTCAGAGCAGTCCAAAGGTGTTCTTGGTCGAGTTACCATAGGATCTGAGCGGTCGGGACAGCTACTAAGGAGTAAGACGGGTGTCGTTTGGGCTTGGAATTCAAAGATGGAGGATCAGATGAGACAGGGTAAGAGTTCTTGAAAAGGTGTGACTTCAGTTTCAAATGAAAACTCCGAGGTGTGATGAATAGATGAGCCTGATGATGGTGATGGTGTGTGATCAGAAATGATGGTGGAGGAAATGAAAAAATCGGAATTTAGGAGGCAGATAATTCCAAAGGCGTGGTGCTGTGCTGGATATAGCTCGGTTAGAGAACTTGAGATGACTTGTGACCGGCGGTCGAGAGAGAGTAAAAATGGTGGATGTCGGGTAGAGAGGTTGGTTGGCAGTTCACAAAGATATCTTGGCTGGGAGCATTGCAAGCAGTTGGGCATAGTTATATAAGGGGGACCGACCACACTAACCCTATCCCTAACCGACCATCACGATGCCTAACCTGAATCTCACGATGCCTAACCTGACCTTACCCGACCTTCACGATGCCTAACCGACCCTCACGACCCCTAAACCTGAAATTAACCAACACGTCCGTCTAAGCCAGGAGTTGTAGGTTAAGGTGAAGAAGCTGGATGAGCGTTCAAAATATTCTAAGTAGAAGCAGAAGTTGGATGAGCGACAATAACATGGCTAAAATAAACTTCAAATAGGCTAAGCTTACTATGCTGTACGCATAATTATGTGTTCCAGTAAACGTGTATTTTAGCGTCGTAAATTATTTTTCATTCATTCATTCTTTCATTTCAAGATTTTAAGATTTTATATAGCGCCCCTTCAAGCAACCCACTCAGAATCGCTCCCAGTCCAACACGGTGAAACAAAAAGTTTTAAGGAACTTTAGTAGACGCTTATAATGACACAAGAAGCGCAGTAACTTATTTATAATAACGTGCAACAGTCTAATGTATTAGCATAATTAGAATTTAACTTTTTAAAAAGGCAAATGACTGTAATCAATAAAAATTGCAATATTTTGTCAAAACAAACTGATGATCGAAGATGTTGTTCAATTGCCACCCTTTCCGGAAGTTGCGTGCTTTAAGCAGCGTTGCCACTCTGAAAAATAAAAAAACCCAAGTTGGTCGGTCGAAAAAACCCAAGAAAACCCAAGTTGCCCAAATCTTCCGAAAATTTCAAAATTTTCGTTAAAAAAATTTCTGACGACCTTTTTTTTTTTTTTTTTTTTTTTTTTTAAGTCGTCTGGCCAAAATTTTTTCGAAATCTCAGAAAAAAAATTCCATTTTGCCGTCCAAAAAATTTTATGACCTTTTTTTTTTTTTTTTTTTTTAGTCATTTGACCAAATCTTCAGGAAATGTCGAAAAATTTCCGCTTCGGAAGCAAAAAACCCAAGATTTTTCCGAAAAACCCAAGTTTTTCACAAAAAAAACTTCATTTCCCAAGTTCAAAAAAAAAAACCAAGATTTTTTGCGCCGAAAAAAAAACCCAAGAAAAAACCCAAGTTCCTCGCAAAAAAACCCCATTTCCCAAGTTCGAATGAAAAAACCCAAGATCTTGTGAAAAAACCCAAGGAGTGGCAACGCTGGCTTTAAGCTTGCAACAATATTCACGTTCAAGAAAAAATTACGCCGTTTAACATTGATTCAGAAGAAACACGCAAAAATAAGTAGGTAAGTAAGTAAACCCTTTATTTGTCCAGTCGCAAGCGCACATTGGAACATTTAAAACTAATTTGGTCTTTTAAAGAATATTCTTATCTTATCTGCTCTCCCTGACAGCCCTTGAAATTCCTTATACTCATCTGCACGTAATAGGAAGGTATTCATGATTTCAGGATTGCTATGGATGGGAAATCTATCTGTCAAGTTTCATCCTGTAAGTTTTTAGGTGTATAATGTATATATTGGCCAACATTTGACATGGAAGGACCACAGTAACCATATATCTAGAAAAATTGCTAATAACATTAGTATATTGTTTTGTGTAAGACATTGCTTACCCAGAACTTCTTTAATTGGTCTGTACTATGCCCTAATTCTCTCATACTTATCATATTGCATTATTGTGTGGGGCTCTAACTATTACTGTCGCTTGGATGCATTGGAAATCCTTCAGAAACGTGCTATCCGTGTGATATTTGGTTTGCTCTGGAGTTCAAGCACAAAACCTACATTTCTTAAGCACAAAATTCTACAGCTATGTGATATTACTAAATTGCAAATAGGTCTGTTTATGTTCAGGTATGATCATCGTATGTTGCCTCCCAACTTTGATGGATTCTTTTTCCCTCGGCTCTGATATCCATGACAATGACACTAGGTTATCTAATAGTTATCGATGTGCCAGCGCAAGACTCAATCTTAGGCAATTCTGTATTAAATGCACTGGCCTACCGGTATGGAATTCTCTTTCTGGGGATATAAGAACTGCTGTATCCATCAAACATTTTAAAAACAAACTAAAGTACTTTTTATATATGTGTACTGTGTAGGTTAAAATGGGGATTTAAAAAGTTTATGGGAATGCCTCCTCCCCGTCTGAGTGAGATATATGCTTGAGCTTATGATGTTCTCAGGCTTTGTAATTGTAATTGTAATTCAACATTTATATAGCGCCGCTCACAGATTCAGTAGCGCTCCCGACCCTAGTTAGCACTTCCCCTAACAAATAGTATGGTCTTCAGGCGTTTCCTAAACAGAGGGAGAGAGAGACTGAGAAGCTCAAGACGCAGCTTGTGCGGAAGACGGTTCCAGCAAGATGGGCCAACATAGGCGAAGCTTCTGGATTGGGCAGTATAGCACCACGCATGCGAGGAACGCAGGAACCACAAGGAGGCCATTAGCTGCTGAACGAAGAGCAGAGCGACCAGGGAGAGAGGATACCAGGTTACAGAAAGCACGGAGGTAGGAGGGAGCTACCCCAAGAAGAGAATTGCGCATAACTGTCAAAATCTTAAACTCTATGCGTTGCGATACAGGAAGCCAATGAAGAGTATCCCGAATAAAGACAGAAATGTGAGAGAACTTTGCATAATATTATACATTAACTAATAGTGTGTGGCCCTATGTTACTCTGCTATTTTTGTGTACCGCTTCATATTCAACTTAACCTTATTTATGTGTTATTGGTGTCTCCTTATCTTGATGGAATTTTTGATTCTCCACATTTATCTATGCAAGAATTAAGTTTTGTAAATGAGCCAGCCGAGTTTAAGCGGGTCTTTTAGACCTTTGTCGGCTGACTCATTGACCTGCACTAATATTAAGTTTATTACAATTCCTTGTTGAAGTTTTGTTGTTAATGTCTGTTACCGTTATGTGAATGTTGATGTGACATTGCAAATCAATAAATGAACAAAACAAAAAAAATCGACAATTTGTAATTCTTTGCATTAAATTAACAAGCCATAAGTAATTATGTGCAAGCTGTAAACATGGCCTATTAACTATCACTATGGGTATTGAAAAGGCCAATCACTCATCTCTTGCAATCATTAGATTCATTACTGTCTTAGTGCTACCCTAAACAGATTCATTAATATCAATTGAAAGCACTCTTGTCTGTGTTGTATCCAAATGCAATGAACCTTCATTGTAAAGTCATACAGTGTATACTGCAGTTCCCTGCAACAAATGCTGTCCAGAATTATGACTTTAAAATCCTTAGCCCTACATGTGACAAAGCTCTTTCTGTTTTTAAATTATCCACCCATACGGCTATCTAATGTACAAATCAATCATCATTTGAAATCACTCCTCCCTCAATCAGCACTAGCACTTAAAAACTTGCCATAATTGTGAAACCAATACGTATTACATTTGATGCGACAAGAAATGCACTTACGGTACTTTTACCTTCAAATAATATAATATTTGTAATATAAGCATGTGCTCTTTTGTCTAATGAGTACTTTGCATGTTATTGGAATGGACAATTATTTATCAAGTTCTATTTAATAATAGCCCTTGTGCATGTGGTAGGACCCTACTCTATTAAAATTACCATTTTCAACTCTCAGTGGTACTCCTTCAAACTTAACAACATTGCCAAGCTAAAAATCAGTTGAATTTGTACAAGAAATGCTATTGCTCTGCCTTTTCCAAAATATACTGACAAGTTACAAATGAAAGTCCTTAGAACTTAACGATCACTTCAGCCTACATGCTATGAAAAGACAGTCAGCCATCTCCTGAAACCAATCTTGACTTCATTGTAATTTTTCAAACTTAACAGTCTTATAATTCAAAATTCACAGCATAAATTGTAAACCAAATGCCCTTTCTCAGTCCTTTTAATAACATACACTTCGTCTAAATATGTTAAAGTCCTTCTTATTGCATAATCAGCACCTATATATGGTGCTATACAAGTCTACAATTTTACAAATAGTTATATCCTAAACTGTAGCTCAGTTCAGGATATGACTTTTACGTCTATAGATGACGTTACGCAATTCTGTACGACTTTTTGTTACGTTGATGACAAAATGAAGGTTATGATAATTATGAGACTCATTGTTCCTGGTGAATAGTGATAGATGTCCCCAAATATTGACCTGCTATGGACTTCTCCATTCAGTTGTGCACAAATGGAACAAAGAGTATAAAACAGTATAATTATGAGACTCATTTTCCTGATGAATAGTGACAGATGTCCCCAATTATTGACCTGCTATCATGGACTTCTGCATTCTGTTGTGCATAAATGGCACTTCAAAGAGTATGAAACAGCACTTCAAACGAGTATGAAAGACTATGTTTGGCTTCCATGTCGTGTCTACAGGACTGTGGTAGCGGGTTCAGTATTCTGAAAGCAAGGTCAAACACAGAACAGGTTGCAGTCAGGCTAAACCTGGTTTTAAGGCACAGCTTGTACTAAACTGTGCCAAATATAACCATTTTCTTAAGCCTACCAGTAACTTTAAGATATTCACTAAAATCCAACATATATCTCTGATTCTGAGGATTGATTGAGACGTACAGAGCAATGTTCTAAGAATGTCTCTTGTTTTTCAAACATTTCATCACAAATACCACATCCATGCAACGCAATAACGCCTTGCTTTGAAAAAGCAGGAGGTTGCGTTTCTTCAGAATGTTTCACATCTCGCAGCCAACTTGTAGCTCCATTGTCATTTAATTTATAAACATTGTCAGAACAGTAATCTCTGTTAGCACATTTCATATAATATCTAACACTTATTCTTGATCTCATTTCACTGTCGCGTTGCAAAGAAATCACAGCAGGTATCTTTGCTTTCCATGATTGTTCAACACGTGATGAATTTCTCTGAGATTTCGTCTTACAGGAGGAATTTGTTTTCAGTTGTCTTTTTATTCTAGTTTTCTCGCATTTCATTTCAATCATACCCTTTTTTCTAAAGTGTGCCTTTGCATGTCTTGTGACTTCAGGCCTAGTGGCATATGTTTTACCACATATATTGCATCCATATGGTCGTTCTCTTGTGTGTACCGTCATATGATATAACAATTCCTGTTTTACCCAAAAAGCTTTAGTGCACATGCAAACATAACGCTTTTCAACAGTCCCATAATGTTTCTTTTTCAGGTGAGATGTCAGCTCAAATTTGTAGTAAAATTTTTTCTCACAGATATGACATGAATGAGACTTCACCTTTGAATGTACAACTATATGCCGTTTCAAAAGAAACGGTGAAGTATAGCCTTTTGAACATATGCTGCATGTGTAAAGACATCCAGAATGTAATTTCATGTGACATTTTAGGTTGTCCTTCTTTGTGTAACATTTTCCACAGGTAACGCAAACATACTGGCCATTTTGTTGTGTAGGCCTATGCACTTTGTGATGGCGTCTCAAACCGTCCTCACAAGTGAAAGATTTCTTACATATGTCACAGATATGAGGTTTCTCTCCAGCGTGCCATTTCATGTGTGTAAAGAGTTTACCTTTACTTGCAAATGCCCTGTAGCATGTAGAACACACAAACGGCTTTTCCCCTGTATGAGTTTTTGCATGTATTTTCATATTCGAACTATGATTAAAGTTTTTACCACATGTTGCACAGCTGTATGGCTTTTCACCAGTGTGTATCCTAGAGTGAGCAAGGAGGTTGGCGGTATGAGAAAATGATTTATCACATATGACACATACAAAAGGTCTCTCGCCCATGTGCACTTTATTGTGACTTTTCAGTTGGCTCCTAGATGGAAATTGTTTGCTGCAAACAACACATTCGTGTGATTTATGTTTACCATGCAACCGATTCATGTGAGCATTTAAACGTTGCTGAGATGCAAAGGACTTCATGCACTGAGGACATACAACCGGCTTCTCCATAGAATGCAATTTCATATGTGATTTAAGACGATCTTTGGAAATATATGATTTCCCACAAGTGCTGCATTCGTGCGGTCGATCACCAGTATGCAATGCTGCATGCAATTCCAGAGAGGGCTTTGAACTAAATCTTTTGTCACATAAATGGCACTCATACGGCTTTTCTCCAGTATGCACTTGCATGTGACATTTCAGAATGAACCTACGACTAAATGCTCTATCACACACCGTGCATTTAAAAGGTTTTTTTCCAGTGTGTACTTTCAGGTGCATATAAAGACCACTTGCAGCACGATATGTTTTGTCACATAGAGTGCATGCATAAGGTTTAGCCTCAGACGGCATCTCCAGATGACAAGAAGATTGAAATGAAGAACAATGTCATAGATATTTCTTGCTTCCTACTTCAGCATTCCAATGTAGTGAAGTGGTTCAAAACACTTTTATATTCTGTCCACAGTCATGTACCTGAAAACATGTATATTAAAATTAAAAACATAAATAGGTTTATTGTTTTTTATATGCAAAAATTGCACTTCACCCTGTTTGACTCTTACAATCATGAACAGTTACTCTACACAAATTTATTTTATCTACGCAAATCTTATTACCTCAACAGTGACATTGTGAATACTGTCTTTCAACTATCCCCAATTCACTGAATTCCAGAAGATCAGTATGAGTCGAGTATTTGAGCCCTTCCCAGAGGTCATAAAAGGGTGCTATTTAAGCTCAGGTGCACACATGCATAAATGTATATTCACACAATGTCATTAAACAAGCAAATGCATATAATATTATAGTGGGGAGCTGTGGCATAGGGGCATGTTCGGTGCCTTGGAGTCGGAAGGTTGCAGGTTCGAATCCACCTCAAACTGTCTCATAGGGACCTTGAGCAAGTCCTTCACTCGCAATTGCTCATGCACTTCGGAGTGAATTCCGATTCAGGAAAGCCTCTGGGTATAGTTATCTTGAAGGGGGTGCTATAACAAGTGTTCATACATATAGAAATTATGTACGTACCAAATAACATTTTAACTACCGTACCCATCTTGCCCAAGTACAAATTACAGATCATCCTGTTTATTCATGGGCATCAGAGACCGAACCATGCACTTGCTCTGTTTGTTAAACAAAGGATGGACAATCATAATAGCCTCTTATCTGTAAGGGAAGCTAATGTAGACCTGGGGTCTCCACCTCATCTAGGTCTATTTGTTCCAGATAAGATGTTTCTCTTTCCCAGGGGCTTCTGCATTAAGAGCACCTCTGAACAGTCCATACTGCGAGTCTCTTTTACAGCATTCTGTCATCGTAACAGCAAGTACCCATTTAGTCTTAATCTAAAATCCAGTATTGTTTGTTTTAGTACAACTAGTTAACTTCAACTGATGACAATCTAAGAAGTGAACAATCAGTCACAACAAAGCGAACAGGATAGTTCCAGATAGTCCTTGATTTTAAACAAATATTTAAAGACAAAATACACCAAACGTCGACAATAGTCGATCCTATTGGTGTAGCATTTTGGTGGAAATGACGAGCAATCAATTTAGTCTATAAAATAGGCTACATGTAAATAGCCCTCATGCATTTACCCACATCCCAATATGACATTGTATAGAACTTCATAAATATAATTTTAAAATAAAACTTGAAGTTGAACGAAAGATGAAAACCTGATATTTTTTTAAATTATGCAGTTAGCATATTTGCTGCAGAAGTAGAAGTTGGACGAGTAATGGAACCATTTCAGCAGTTGGATGAGCGATCACAATATTTTCAGTAAAAGCAGAATTTGGATGAGCGACGAAAACATAGCTAAAATAGCTTTTAAATAAGTTTACGACGCTGTATGTATTGGTGGTAAACACGCACACTGCATGCCCATACTCCAAACAATATGGCTGTCAATGAATGCAATAAATTAGAGCGCAACGACCTATCGACGACATCGCAACATGCATACATGCAAATCTCTCAATAAGTAAGTAATCTACACAAGTAGCAACAGTAAAAATGATTCTTGTCTGTTTTACGACCCTCACAATTTATAAATTCAAAGAAAAATATTTCCTGACAAAATAGAAGCAGGATTTATCGTGTGAGGGTCGGTTAGAGCTCAGGTTAGGCGTCGTGAGGGTCAGTTAGGGTTAGTTTTAGGGTTAGTGCAGTAATTCTGCTGAAATTGAAGCTGGATTGATGAAGAATAATTTTCAATGAAATAGAAGTTATATTCATGAAAAATATCTGCTGACGAAACAGAAGCGGGATTGATTTATCGAACAAATTCTTGCCTAAACAGAAGCTGGATCGATTAAAATAATTCTCAACAAACTAGAAATTGGATTATATCGCCCTTTAATTCGATTACTTATCTTGCACGCGGGCAATGAGCCGGTTACTTACTTACTGAGCGCTTTGCATGTTGAGATAGCCTACATGTTGCGATGCCATCGATAGGTCGTTGCGCTCTAATTTATTGCATTCGTTGGCAGCCATATTGTTTGGGGTAATCCTGCAGTTTAGGTGCTTTTATTATTTTACACTGTTATACGGGATAGTTAGGTGCTTTTATTATTACTAAGTGTTGTGGGGTGGGGTTGGGTGCGGGGATGGGGTAGAGGTTGGTGTGTTGATGGAGAAGTGGGGTGGGGGCGGCATTGGGGTGGGGGGTTGGGGTGGAGGGTAGGTGTGAGGGTGGGGGAGGGTGGGGTGGAGGGGTTAGGGTGGGGGCGGTTGAAAGAGGTGGGTCGAGGGTTTGGGTGCAGGTAGGAGTGGAGGTGGGGTGTGGTGAGGGTGGGGTGGAGTGGAGGGATTGAGGGGTGTTATGGTAGCGTGTGAAAGGGTGGGGTGGACCGGGTGGTGTGGGGTGTTTGGGGGTTTAATTGGGGTGGAGGTGGGAGTGTGGTGAGGGTGGGGTGGAGGTGAGTTGGAGGAAGTGGGGTGTACGGATTGTGGTGGGGATGGTGGTGTGGAGGTGGTAGGGTGATGGTGGTGTGGAGGGTGGATGGGGGTTTGAGGGTGGAGGTGTGGTGAGGGTGGGATGGAGGAGGTGGTGGGGTTGGGTTGTTGCCGGGTGGAGGGCGTGGGGTACGGTGGGTGGGGCTTGAGGTGTGGGGTGGTGGAGGCAGGTGAATGGGGTGGGGTGGACGGTACGAGGTGGATGTGGGTGTGGTGAGGGTGTCAATGTCTTCCTTCAAACTATTGCTGACAACTATCCCGTATAACAGTGCAAAATAATAAAAGCACCTAAACTGCAGGATTACCTTGTTTGGAGTATGGGCATGCAGTGTGCGTGTTTACCGTATTGGGATATGATTATATGGATAAATGCAAGCCGCACACTTTGGTATGAACCACGATGTAAGAATTAAGATGGTGACCTCACTTCGTATCTTTCATGTGTATTGATTTTGGCTAGGATTTTTTTCTGTCGATGGTGGCGCTAGAGTCGCTTCTCGTGTGGCGCATCACCGTGGATGAGCTGTGTTGAAGCTAAATTTTGTGTGTGGAATATTTGAAATAATGCCTTGTTGCGCTGCCATTAACTGCTCGAATCTACATGAAAGGAACTATAAAGGAACATGGAACACAGTACATATAGGAACACAGAACAGATAACATGGAACATGAGGAACAAGGAGCAAGGAGCAAATAGGAATTAAGGGAATATTATATGGAATAGCAGGGAACATGGAACGTAGTAGGCCTATTTTTTATTCAACAAAGAACATGGAACATCAGGAACAGGTAATTGCAGGAAACATGGAACATAATATTTTTAAATTAAACACAGAACAGAGAACATTGAACAAAAGAAACAGGAACAGGGAACATCAGCGGGATTATCATGGAACGTGGAACACACTATTTTTGTTTAATTGAACACAGAACAGAGAACATGGAACATAGGGAACAGGAACACGGAATTGGGAATATTAAGGAACATAATATTTCTTGTTTAACACAGAACAGAGAACATAAGGAACATGAAACAGGGAACAGAATATTAATATAGAACAGGGAACAAGGGAACATTACAAAGAATATTAGGTAACATGGAAAATAGAACATAGGGAACAGAACATGGAACGTAGGACCCTATGCAACTTAGAACAGATGACATGGAACGCAAGGCACAGGAACATGAATCACAAGGGACTGAGGAACATCATAGGGAATATCATGAAACACATTGAACACAGAACAGAGAAGATAAGAAATGTGGATCAGGGAACATGGAACATATAGAAAAGGAAACATCAGGAACATAGAACATCACAGGAGACATTAAGGAACAATTATGGGACATGCTCACAAGAGATCCAAAGGAAACAGAGAACATAAGAAACAAGAACAAGGAACACATGGAACAAAGGAACATGAACGAAGGAACACAAGGTAACAGATAATATAGAAACTAGAAACACAGGGAACAAGGAACATATGAAACAATAAAAAGGAACAATGAAAAGGGAACACAAGGGAGCACAGAATGGCACAAAGAACATATGGAACATAAGGAACCAGGAACACGTAGCACCACACGGAACATAAAGAACAAGAAGCACTGAAAACCATTAGACAGGGGTATAGAACAAATGGGAACAAGGAACAAGAACACAAAGATCCAGAAGAGCTAGAGAACAAGGAACACAAAGCAGCTCAGAAACATAAGTAACATGTGTAGAACATAGAAAACAATTAAGGAACTCGGATCATCACATGGAACACAGGGAAAAGAGGGACACGAAGCACAGGGAGCACAGAAAATAAGAACAATTAAGGAACAGAAACAGGAACACGAGGGACCAGAAGAGATGGGGAACAAGAAACACAGAAACAGCTCAGAAAACATAGATAACTTATGAAACATAGAGAACAAGGAACACGGAACATTAGGCCTACATGGAACACAGGGACAGAGGGGCACAGGAACACAAGAGACCAGAAGAGTAAGGGAACAAGGAACACAGCAGCTCAGTTCCTGTTTTACTTATGTAACATATGGAACATAGGGAATAAGGAACACGGAGCATCACAGAGCCGTCATATGGAGCATACTGGAACAGAGACATGAGGAACATAGAACAAGAAACACAGGGAACAAGGGAACATTACAGAGCACAGAGAAGTTCTATTGAGTGCGTAATATCACTTCCAAATACTTCAAAAACGTAGGAGCAATATGCATTAAATGTACATTGTATTGGATAAAGCAGGTCTTGGTGCGCCACCGCTGCCATCTGGCGAATGCAATTAAATTAGCCAATTTCGAGACGTGAGTGAGGTCACCATCTTAATTCTTACATCGTGGTATGAACGTTGTGGAAATCTTTGGCTAGCGCAATGACATATATTATCGCTCATCAACAAAACCACGCAAAAATACTAACACAGTTCTCCAAATCACGTACAATTGACAATAACCTATTACTGTAACACATACCAGAATTATAACGCTGGCAGGAGTTTTCTAAAATTGCAATGCATCCTTAAATTTAACATGTAGATATGCAGATGGTAAACAACCAAAGTGTATTAATACACTTTGGTAAACAACATGACTGAACCATGGACTAGAATTTTAGAGTGCATGATCCCATCCTCAATACATTTGCGTGAATGTAAGTAAGCGAGTGTGAAAGAGTAAACGAGAAGCACACATGAATAGAAAATATTACTATGCTAGTATTATGCATTATAGGAATATGTAAATTTGACATGTTTCGCTATACTCCGCATTTGAACCATCTAGCGGCTCTAGCCTATGCTGACGGAGCGCTTTTGAGTAGATAACCTTGAAGGTGCGCTATCATCATCATTAATGAAGAGTTCTCTTGAAGTGGTTCGATTACAATTACAATCATCATCACCATCATCATCGTCGTCGTCATCATCATCATCATCATCATCATCATCATCATTATTATTTTTATTTTTTTACTGAAAACCTTACAGGTTACTACTCAGGAGCGCTCATATAAATATAAATATAAATTGTTTACTTGTTTGTTTATGTATCCAGCAATGAGAGCTATTTTATGTTTCAAATACGCAGTGGCTACGGAACCGTCCGGACGGTGCCGTAATTCTTTTTCTACGGAACCGTCCAACACTCATGGGCAACCATTCGCACTAACACCCGTCGGCCAATTCGGTTAGCCTAGCGGAAAACAATGTGGAAGAGTCGAAGACCGTAGGGGAGGAGGTTGTCGAGTACAATTTATGCCCATCCCTTTGTAAACATTAGCCTACTGTCAAGAGCACGTGCGACACGCAGGGTCTCACGATTTTAGACGAATTGCGATGTAAAACGTACGTTTAAAATGTTTTACAAATGACCCTACGAATGGAGGAACATTTTGCACAGGTAATTATGTCTCACTTTAGCGCTCTTTATCGTTAAATTTAAGCATGGTTATAACCAGTGGTGTAGTGGGGGGGACGCGGGGGGACGCCGTCCCCCCACTTTTTCCAGGGATAATGGAATATTAATAGTAATACTACTACTAATATTATTATTATAAAGAGCGTCCCCCCACTTCATAAAGAGCGTTCCCCCACTTCATTTTTTAGGACTACATCACTGGTTATAACATAGAAGACCTAGGTGTCGTTCGCGTATAGGGTAGCCTATAAGGTTTCGCGTCGTGAGGGTCGGTTAGGGTTAGTGTTAGGGTTAGTGTCGTCATTAGATTCCTAAGATTTTTGCGTCGTGAGGGTCGGTTAGGGTTAGTGTTAGGGTTAGTGTCGTCATTAGATTCTTAAGATTTTTGCGTTGGTTGTTTAGCAGTTGTTATAGCCATGCTAGCCTAATAGCTTGACCATCAACTGCTAACATCAACTACCTTCTCCCCCCTACGGTCTTCGCCTCTTCCAGACGGTTCCGTAGAAAAAGAATTACGGCACCGTCCGGACGGTTCCGTAGCCAGTGCCTTTCAAATAAAGGTGCTTCAGAAATAAATTCTGTGTCTAGTAGCAGCAAACGACCTCTGAGCTCAGCCCTTTCTCAAAATTCGTTGTGCAACAGAAAATCGGCTGTCAGATATTAGCACAGACCGATCTCAGCCGTTGATGAAAGCCGCTGATGAACCTGACACATAGACAAGTTACGAATAGAAGTTGGTTGATCGCAAATAATTCACAGTCGTTCGTTGAGAAGTTAATCCGCAAAAATGAATCTGGCAGGAAGATTTGGTGTCATGGCGAGAAGGTTTTCGACATCTGCATCAAGAATGGTTCACATTGAACAGCACGGAATCCCTGGGGCCGTGAGTTGTACTTTGCATTTTTTGCGGTTGGTGTAAGGTGAGCGTGACCGACTCATAAAGGTTAATGCACCATTCATCGCTCAACTGTCTGCATTCATTTTATTCCTGTAAACTATCACGGTGCTTATGGAGATTGTTTAACGCGATATAGCATACATTATTTGTAAATTACTGAGTTGGAAGCACAATAATATGGCATGAGTGAAATTTGTAAAGCTCAACATCAAGAAAAAAATCGTCAGCAACGTTCCCGTTTCTAGTCCCTTGATCAAGCAAAACAGATTTCTGGGTAAACACGCACGCTGAGTGCCCGTGCTCCAAACAATATGGCTGTCAAGGAATGCGATAAAATTAGAGCGCGACCTATAGACGACATTGTTCATCAATTCAGCTTCAATTTCAGCAGAATGACTGCACTAACCCTAAAACTAACCCTAACTGACCCTCACGATGCCTAACCTGAGCCCTAATCGACCCTCACGCTTTGCATGTTGAGATGCATGTTGCGATGTCGATCGGTCGCGTTCTAATTTTACTGCATTCGTTGGCAGCCATATTGTTTGGAGTACGGGCACTCAGTGTGCGTGTTTACCGATTTCTGTTCTATTAAGTGCCTGCCCACCGGTGTACATTTGGTTACAGACGTAATGGTAATCCTGAAGACAGTGCCAGTCTGCATGAACAATATGGCTGCCCACGACTTCGCTCAAATAGAGCTAGTTGCGACGTGCTGGCCGCATCCCATTATACAATGCGCTCAGTAAATAAGTAATTATCGCAAGTTCTAAGTAAATAGGAAATTTATTGAATTAAAGCAATGACGAAAATGTCCTAAAAGATTTGTTTAAAACTGTTCAAATATAACTGCTGCAAAATGTACTAATAAGATTTAGTTTGACGCACAATGCAACATACCTCTGTTGCACAAACAGCGAGATGGCAGTGTTGCTCTTTACTTACCGAGCACATTGTAGTATTGGATGTCCTTCGGTAGGTTGCAGCACTCTATATGAGTGAAGTCAGGGCAGCCATATTGTATTGTAACCAGTACTTAGTCTTTGGAATTACCAATGTGATGTTGTACCGTTACTTAGATAGAGTAAAAAGTTTGAAGATGCGCTTAGTTGGCTTCATTTATATTCTGGCAAAGGAATATAAGTCACGATTTAAATAGCTTTTAAATGTTTAGCATGCTGTATTTTGCATATCATTAGTTTAAATTAAGTTCTTGATGCATGATTTGAATTATTTTCTCGTTTTCATTTTCTCATCTGTAAAATTTATTTCTTGATTATGCATTGAAGGAAATGTCTATCTTTGGATTTACTCCAAGTGCACTCTAAGAATATTTTATTTTATTTTGAAATTCTGTGAACCATAAATTACAATTTGTAGAAATTCTTTTCAGAACTTGCCGTTTGACATCAACAACCGTTACAAGTTGCTTGGGCTTTTCATCGTCTACTTTGGTTCCGGTCTCACTGCTCCATTCATTCTCGTTCGTCACCAGCTGCTGAAGGATTAGACGAGGTACATATATGTCCCAACCACTGGGAGCGCTCCTGAGTAGACTACCTTGAAGACGTGCTAAATAACACTCAATAATAATATTCGTTTATTCAAGGTTTCTTGCTGTGCAGCAACTAACATACTTTCATTTAGAAGGGGTTAAACCGTAGTTTACATTGCTAAATTATTTTTTGCTCTCAATATAAAATGAAAAGCTATCTGTTCAGTTAGTGGCTAAGTTTAATTAAGATTACTGCATAACTTGTAAATGTTAAGTGCAGTGCGTCTTGCAGGCCTGCGTTTAATTATAGAAAAGATTAATTATTATTATTATAAGATCTTTGGAAGGATGATGTCTTGGTAACAATCATTACTTGACTGTTCAGAACTTTGTGTTTCTTGTCGAGTAGAGTCAGGCAACATCCATCTTCTGCATCTTTTGTTTGTTGTTGTATTTTGTAGAAGCGGTGCATGAATTGAATTGAAATGGGCGGACGAGATGAGTCTTCTGGATATTCCTTTGCGTTTTCAAACATTTTTCGATGTCCAGAACAAACACTTGAGAATCTTTTTCTAAACACAATTGCTGTAAAGGGAATTGTTAAAAAGATTATGCAGAACTGATTATAAATTTCATAACTGTTTTTTGTTGTTTACTGGTGAATGGTGATTGGTGATTGATAATTTTGGTCAGGGCTTCTTTAAGGTACCCTGGCCCAGGTTCTGTAATTATCTTCCTTCTGACAACCCATTGGTATACCACGCACATAGTTATAACTGTGTGCCCTCGATACTGTGGGCATGCATGCACCCACCTACATACAGGCCTGATTTTGGTAATTCATATTCCTATTTATATTGTAGTGCCGCTGCGATATTGCTTAAACCATCAGCTAATGTTGGCTACTAAAGCACTATTATAATAATAATATTCCTTTATATTGATCGATCCGGTTGACAGACCGCAGCTGGTTACAGTGTACAGTTATGCAGTTGAAACAAATCCCAAGAACACAAATCACAGAAGATATAAATTTTAACTGCTAACAGAACCGACAGACTAATACACGGTGCTAATAGCAGCCTACTGAAAGCCATCTCTGTTGGTTACTAAAAATGCATTATGTTGTGTGTTCTCATACCCTTAGATAAACAGCTTCTAAGATGATCCTGGGCATGACGTTAAACTGCATCCATCCTCTGCCACAGGGAACCAACAACGTCCCTGTGCCGGTCCTAAGCCCGGACAAAATGAGGAAGGTTTGCCAGATGGGTGGCGATACGCTGGCAGTGAAAAACCAAGACGATTGTAATCCGCCAAAACCACGTCACAAGTGACATAGCTACCCAGATGCTTCAAGGTGTCATGATGTGAAGCAGACATGCTCAGGTCGGTCAGGACAGACCGATGGAGAGGGTCGGGGGAGAGAGCGTGGGACACAACGGGCATTGACCCACGTTGTCCCTCGTGCTTCTTTTTCACGATTCTCTTCAATCAGACAAGGTCTAGATGCTCCAAGATGTTAATGGTATGGAGCAGACCTGCTGACCGGACCGGTTGAAGCTGGGCAACATGGCACGAGACAGACTCAGACAGAGAGTGGCATCGGACTCCTACGGGCATTGAGCCTAAGGATATTGATGATGATGAAGATGATCCAAAGACGGCCTATGCAGGACATCAGTACATGAGCTGACATGTTTGGAATGCAGATATTAAGACCAAATTATTGACAGAATAATTTGCTTGTACTGCAATTTCTTTATGTAAGTCTATTCCAAGGCATGTCTGTTTTAAACCGTAGAAAGAAATTCAAGAAGGCCCAGAAACATCCTATGTAAGAAATGGATCCACAAAGAGATGAGCTGTGAGTCGAAATCTGAAGATCAAAATGGATTATCCGGGTGACTGCTAGCAAGAAGAGTGCTCCAAGGCTGACCTTGTCGTTGGACAGTTCGTGTCATGGCTGGAAGATCTGGCGGAGTTGTGTGAGGTGTAGAGTTGAAATAGGCTGAAGATAGTCGGATTGGCTCAGATGAAAAACTTGTATATGTTTTTAAGTCTAGTATTGAAAATTACATTAGTTACTGGGCAGTGTGGGCACCAATGCCACAATCTTAAGATTGGCGATGTTTCTCGAGTTTTAGTGATTGCTCTCAGCAAGTTAACTTTCGAAATGCCAGTGAGAATCAAATTGAAAAGTGGAAGTGGCTGGAAAACAGGGCATCAACGATCTTATTAGGTGGTCTATCTCAGCTACCACTGGACACCCTTCACCGCTCATTAGAGCATTGTGACATGAATTTTTATAATTATCACGATGTTGGTTCGCCAAAACCCAGCAGCCCTTTGCTGTATAATGGACTTCAGTATGAGAATAATAGTGTACCAATAACGGGATTCAGACGTTGATTTATATGGACTGGGGTGGGGCATGCAATGAGGACTTTGCCATGGGGTCCAAGGAAGACTAGGGGGTTGAACTCCCACAACCTCCGTTCATTCTCACCCTCGGCCTTCATGCTATAATTCCTGCTGAGATCTTATTCTTATAGGTACCAGTTGCCTTAGGACTTTTTCGAAGGGTTCTTCACACTGGAAGCACCTCAGAGTAGGCCTATTTTCAAATTAGGCCTAACCTATTTCAGTTTAATTCACGAGTTGTCAGTAGGCATAACGCTAGCTGTTTTCAGTGGCGGTGCCAGGATTTTTTTTGGGGGGGGGGGGCTGAATCCTCCCAGAGAAAAATTTTCCATTTTGATTTGCCCAAATTTCTCACTTCCTTTTTTTTAGTCATTTGGTCGAAATCTCATGGAAATTTTCCATTTTCATTGCCAAAAATTCTGACCTTTTTTATTCTTTCGGTCAAAACCCCACTGATGTGTTTCATTTGGGGGGGGGGGTGGCTAAACGTTTCAATATTTCATTTTTACATGTAAAAAACGGATGACCTTTTTTAGGGGGCTTAGTCCCTAGCCGCCTCTGGCACCGCCACTGGATCTTTTAGGCCTACATTCATTCGCGTACTTTGCCATGGTCACATGGTGATTTGTAAAATATCGACTTAGGCTCCTTTTTGGCAACTAATACAAATCCTGAACAACACTGGCTCCAATCCATTCTGATTCATGGCTTAGCCACAGAGACAATCTTCGCTCGGCGATCATAAACCAGACGACCAGCGGCTGATCATATGTTAGCCTACTATAATATCATGTCAACCAAAAGGTGTAAATTGCGTTCGGCTCGGCCAGGTGGGGAAGGGATAAACGGGGGAGGAGTCGGGAATATGTGAAGGGGTCGAAGAACGGTGGTTCGACGGTTTCTACCTAGACCCATAACGCTTCTATATTTCACCTCACCGCTGCTGTAGCCTATGATGTTTTGAAGGTCCAATGACGTACAGGAGGCCACACCAGGCGCTGATTGAGTCGGCGCTGAGACGGGAGCCGCTGCGCTATCAGCAAGGCCAGACCAAACGCCTCATCCTAATTCAGATTATCTTATTCGCCGCAGTAGAAAAATCACCGCCGTCTCACGGCGATCGCGGCGTGAATGACCGACCGGTGATTTGTAAACCGCACCGAGTCTGATACGAATATATTTACAGTTGTTAAATTGCAGTGGCCAGTGCTAATGCAGGGCAAGTCATGAGTCATGACGAATGACCTGTGTCAAAAGGCGTTTGTCCTGGTATTTGCTCTATCAGAATTTTTTCCTAACGAGTATCTATTTGGCCATAATTTGGGTCATAAAATTAATGGTCCTCTGCGCTGGTTACAACTTACTCTTATGATCGTCTTGTGACTGCTCGGCATGGCTATCAGTGTAGCTTACTCTAGGGTAGGCCTATACGTGGGTATACGTACAGCGTAAGCTTATAGCCTAAGCCTACTCACCTCCCGGAAAAAATAGCGTGAACTCACCTAAAAAATTCAGAATGCACCCCTGGTCGACATGTCTTGGTCAGTATGAGAATTGTGGAAAAATAACTGGGGTGGGGGGTTGGACTATGATCCAGTTGGAATTGGGGTGTGAGCAATAGACTTTACTATGGGGCTCTATGAAAGACTGGGTGTTGAAGCCTCCAAACATCCCGGAAATTCTTACCCTGGTCCTGGTTTGTCAGTGGTTTCACAACATGTATGGCACCGTGTCCACGGCTTAACTGGGGTCAATTCTTCCTTTAATAAATGAATATTTGACGGGGGAATTTTGACCGACAACTTTCTAAGTCACAGTAGTCACTTAACAGTCTTAACCTACTTACGCACACACTTCATTCACTTACTAAATCAGCACATATAACCATGTAGGCTAATACATTATGATGTGGCGTTTAATGCACCTGAGACTGATGTGGCGCCACTACAATTAAGTTATTGCATTCGTTCGCTATATTACAACGTTTACATTTCGTTTACATTGTTATCAGGCCTTTGCTGGCTGTTATTCTTACAGCGGTTGGACGAGAGACACGCTGACTGACGGACGGACCCGGGATGGTCGACTATTTCTGTCCGTCGGTGATAAATAGTCTTTCGATCAGGCCCGAGGAGACGATACTGGCGCCACTAGCGGCTGCAATCCGTCTTTCCAGCCTCTGGACCTGCTGAGCTGTAGCCTAGGTGCTGAAGTGGAGGCCGTACATATATCCCGTGGATCCCAGGGATCTAAACTTTTTTACCTCCCTACTCCTTCTACCTCCATCATTCTCTCTTTCTCCGTTCATCTCTACCTTCCCCATTTCTGTCTGTCTATCACTCTGTCTGCCTGTCTGTCTATCACTCTGTCTGCCTGTCTGTCTTTCTATTTCTCTTCTGTCTCTCTGTCTATGTCTTTCTGTCTCTGTCCTTCTGTCTCTGTCTGTCTCTGCCTCTGCCTCTGTCTCTATCCCTGTCTCTCTTTCTCAGTCTGTCTGTCTCACCCTCCCTCCCCTTCTCCCCACTCTCTCTTTCTGTTTCTCTTCTGTCTCTCTGTCTCTGTCTTTCTGTCTCTGTCTGTCTCTGCCTCTGTCTCTATATCTGTCTCTGTCTCTCTTTCTCTATCTGTCTGCCTCACCTTCCATCTCCCTTCTCCCCCACTCTCTCTATCTGTTTCTTTTCTTTTCTGTCTGTCTCTCTCATTTCTTTCTCTTTCCCTCTCCCTCTTCATTTCCCTGTCTCTCTCTCACCTGCATCCTCTGCTGCAGCAACCGCATCGCCACTGACAGCATCATCAGTTCAGCGGTGTTTAAGCGCTGGATCGGTTAACAACGGTGACGATGAGTTTATGCTGAGCTGCTGTCGCGCATCGCTGAACTGGAATTTCCATTAGCACCTGTTGTGACCCCACCTCGGATTGTGACCTGTCATCAACAGGTAAATCTAATCTAACCTTACCTCATTATTATGAGACCTAACCTAATACACTCTGATATAAAAAAACCTGATCTGATTGCAATTGAAACCTTTATTGCAAGTACCCATCACTAAGCAATTTCCAGTGTTGTACAGTAACGAAGTAAAAGTAACGCGTTACTGTACTTAAGTAAAAGTTTGAGTACTTTCACATGTAACGAAGTATCGAAAAAATGAAATACTTTTACTTTCAACGAAGTACAATTTTACCCATATTTCAGTACTTTTACTTCGTTACAATTTATGCGACACTCGTTACAATGTACGTTACTTCAAAGCGCTAATTAACATTTCGTTTCGCTAAGCTAAGACAACTTATTCAAATTTGCATGCCTAAAAATAGATTTTATATGGGTGGTGCAGTGGTACACGCTGGATGCACTGCCATTTCTGCAGCAGAACGACTCTTCAGCTGTCCATTGTGCTAAAAATGAATCGGAAGCGTGCGTACTAGACTCAACGATAAGTGCCATTTCGAGAATTTAGTAGGCTATTTGTGAACGTGAATAATCGATTGAGTTAAGCTTAAAGAAAGACTCAGTACTTTTACTTTTTACTTAAAAAGTATTATTTGAAGGGGCTACTTTTTACTTTTACTTAAGTAAAATTTGTGATGAGTACTTTTACTTTTACTTAAGTAATTAAAATCCATTTTACTTTTACTTTTACTTAAGTACATTTGCCCGATACTTTCAACAACACTGGCAATTTCATAGTTTTCTGCAAATCGAATTTGAATGTCCTGCGCTCTTCAGAAGCTCGCCGTTTTCGTCCAGGAAATAGATAATAGGGTTGTCAGAAATTTCGTCGATAAAAATGGAAATTTTGGCCGCTGAAAACACCCCCCCCCCCCCCAAATAAAATCCTGGCTACGGCCTTGCCTACGAAAATACTATAGGTTACATTATGGAGTAGGCTATCTATAGCCTAATTGCAATTTGTCAGAAACTCAAAACACCCAATATAAAATAAATAAAAACCGGTTGTTGCAAATTGATAATATTATCATGTGCAAATTTAAAAAAAAATTATTGCACCGCAATTTCCGTACGTGCAGTGCTGCTGGATATTTGATTACATGCAAGAAATCTAACAAGTGAAAAACTTTGCTATTGCATTCATGCAGTATACGCAGGGCCGTAGCAACAACGAACGTGGCCCCCTCCGAGCATAATGTCCGAAATTCCTGACGACCTTTTTTCAGTCATCTGGCCAAAATGTCGGGAAAATTTCATCAATTCGCCGTCCAAAAAAGTTGATGACCTTTTTCGCCAAAATTTTGGGAAAATTTTATATTCGCCATCCAAAAAAGTTTAGGCCTATGACCTTTTTTCGCCAAAATTTTTGGAAAATTTTATATTCGCCGTCCGAAAAGTTGATAACCTTTATTGGCCAAAATCTCGGAAAAATGTTATATTCGCCGTCCCAAAAAGTTTCTGACCTTTTTGGCCAAAATTTTGGGAAAATTTTATATTCGCCATCCGAAAAACTTGATGACCTTTTTTGGCCGAAATCTCGGGAAAATTTTATATTCGCCGTCGGAAAAAGTTGATGACCTTTTTAAAATTTATTTTTAGTCATTTCATTCATTTTTTGGCACTTTTAGGGGCCCCTTCCTTGCCGGGGGCCCCTTCGGTCGGAGGGTACGGAGGGCGGTCGCTACGCCTCTGAGTAGGCCTATACGCAGGTTTCATGACTTACCCGGGTTATGCACGTAGGCCTACCCATAGCACACGCATGCGATAATTCTCTAAGCAGATACCGGTACGTAGAGTTGCCGGGTTATTGTCCTGCCTACATCCCTTAATTGTGCAGACCAGCTTGTAATTTACATAGATGCGCCAGAGCTGTTTTTAAGGAATTTTAAGATTAATTGCACAACCCCTTCTTTCCTTCCCATCCTCCATGGTAAATTACTTACAATCGGAGGACAATGACCTTTTTACAAAAGGTGGAGTTGTAAATGGATTTGTGCAGTTGTAGAAGCACTTCTGTACAGTTAAAACTAGCACAAACGATCATTGTCCTCCAATTGGAAGTAATTTGCCATGGATGATAAGAAAGGAAAGGAGTTGTGCAGTTCTGAAAATTCATTAAAAATAGTCCTGAGACAGTCGCCTCTTGGTAGATATCTTGAAGTGGGGCTATATAAATTTCGACTGATTCATTGCCTGATTGATCGATTGATGAGGAGGATATTGATATACTTGTATAATTAACGCATAACGAGGACAATAACGAGTAGTCTAAGAATAGCAGTTTTTACAGTCATTAATCGAGTGCTTGTGCTGAAGATATAGGCCTGGGCTAGTAGGCTACTACCACATCTCAGTGTTTCATAACACAACTAAAACCGATTGTTAGTCTGTTTTGGCCACAAAACTTCAAGGAACAAGTGCAACAGTTCACAGAGATCAAGAGGGAGCTCAACTGCACCAAAAATTCTAGACATACAATCTTGGCAGTACATGCAGTTGGCGTCTCACTGACGCAATCCAACATATTGCCAATATAACTATTTACATCCATCGATCACGTGGTCCGAATTGCACGGCAACTCGATCTGGCTGTGGCGTTGGTTATTGAAAGAGACGGGACCAGCCGGTTCTCGTCATGTAGTAAACGAACTCCTAGAAAAGCGGTTCATCTCTTAATCGGAAACGCCCTCAGTATATACAATTATACAATAGCCTCGCTGTCTCGATAGCTGCTTGCCACATGCAGACGTCAGACTATAGCATTTACCATTGCCCCCTACTTAGTTAAGAAAACAAGTGCAGGGAAATCAAGGAATGAGCAGCAGCAGCAGCATATGTTTTGTGCCGAAAAAGTCCTCCGGCTTTGCCCGAGTTAGCCTGGGGGTCTGGTGCTAAGAGCAAGACTCGATCAAGGAGGTTGTGTTCACATCATAATTGTAATATTTTTCACATACCTCTGGGTGCTTGAACTCGGTGTTCTTTTTAGCTGGCGACTCATGTAGGGGCGCTATATAGGTCCTCCTAATGAATGAATGAATGAATGATGAATGAGTGAATAAATGAATGAATGAACGAACGGATGAATGAATGAATGGATGAATGAATGAACGAATGAATGGGGGGATCGGACAAAGGTGGTTCTTCTATTATATACCATATCGTATTAAAAATGGTCTCCATGGCAGGCATCAGCTCGAGGATCAGAGGACCAGCACGAGACTGATAGACTAATCTAAGTGAGCATCCGTGCAAGGCTTTCAGCACACGTAGACCCTATTACTTTCATGACTTTCATGCAGGTAACAGCCAGTGGTAGAACTGTTTACACTTAAATAGTACCCTACACGCCTTTGATTACAACGCGAACGTAATTAACCGCCTTGATCGAGCCTTGTTCATATGCTCCATGCTATTAGCCCCAGTCTCCCCTGTGATAACTTAGACAAAATAGTTGAATTGATGAGAATGATTTTAGACGCACTGAATTATTGTTGGACTACGAACTGTATTCTCCGAATTGTCTGGAAACCATAATAATTATTAGTCCATGGCAGGTTTGGCAACACTGTTGTTAGATCAAAACTGACTTTTAAAAACCATGGATTGACGGGAGACAAAGGATGCATTCCCAAATGGCAGTTTCTTGCCTGTCTGCCTGGCTGCCAGTTGAGTATGTATGCAGGCAGACAGGCAGGCAGGCAGACAGGCAGAGAAACACTGCCACATAGCCACCTCTTCCATCTCCTCTTCTTCCTCTTCTTCCACCTTATTATATTTCTATCTATAAGAGCTTATGCACTTATGTGTGATTCCTGGTTAGTCTGCAGTCTTTGTCTATGCAAGTCTTGATCATTCCGTCTTTGTCTTATTCAATCTTTGTATATGTCTTTCATTCTCTCCATTCTTCTTCTCTCAGACTCTATGCCACCGAACAACTGCATGTCTGGCTCTCATTGTCTGTCTATATCTCATTGTATCTCTCTGTCTGTCTAGCTCTGTCTCTTTCGTTAAGCGTTCTATTGTCTTGTTGTCTTTGTCTTTATGCAACTGTCTTTCTCTGAACTCTAAAAGAAGAGTCTGGCCTTGATGTTTCGTCGGAAAGACCTCGGCCCTCACCTGTGGAGACGTCAAGTGAAAAAGTCAACACTATGTTTATGTCCAGATATTCATAGCATCACGATCCCTCCCTCCATCTACATGTGTACCTCTCCACTCCTTTCTTCCATCTTTCTATCCATTCCCTCCTTTCCCGTAGGCAAATCTGCAGCTCTAACACGGAGCACAAAAACACGTTGTCTAACATACTATAGCTCCATTGTATGTATCCTTGTATACATCTGTAGATATGCAGGTATTTTTATGGGTTGGCATGTATGTATGTATGTATGTATGTATGTATGTATGTATGTATGTATGTATGTATGTATGTATGTATGTATGTATGTATGTATGTATGTATGTATGTATGTATGTATGTATGTATGTATGTATGTATGTATGTATGTATGTATGTATGTATGTATGTATGTATGTATGTATGTATGTATGTATGTATGTATGTATGTATGTATGTATGTATGTATGTATGTATGTATGTATGTATGTATGTATGTATGTATGTATGTATGTATGTATGTATGTATGTATGTATGTATGTATGTATGTATGTATGTATGTATGTATGTATGTATGTATGTATGTATGTATGTATGTATGTATGTATGTATGTATGTATGTATGTATGTATGTATGTATGCATATGATGTATGACATTGTATGTATGCAGCATTGCATATACGTGCATATGGATGAAAGCCCTTAGCAGAGTGCAGCTTGTGCTCTATGCATACCGACCGAGACATTTAATTTAAAAGTGGTAAGTACATGACATTGTATCGAAAGGCAGTCGTCATCTGAAGAAAGTAGTAGACAGGAAGATGAAGGCAGATCTGATGATGTCAAATGTTAACATCGATTTGACCTCGTTTGACCTCTATGACCTGGTAACTGTACTCGTAACAACCCAACTGTCTATAGACAGTGCAGCATATATATGTATATATATTTATATACATATACATATACATATATGTGCTGCACTGTCTATAGATAGGCGGGTTGTATAATATATATATATATTTATATATATGCGATCCAATCAAGAGATTGTGGACCTGTAAGACAACGTGTGGCGCTCTGGCCCAGTAGTTGATTATTTTGAGCGACGCCTACAAATGAGAAATGTACAGTAGCAGTTAACCAGCAGGGTGGCTCAATAAAAAATTTACCACCGGACAAAATGCAATTTCTCCTCAGCTAAATGAAGATTTTTCTACCACAATTTCTGGATTTACAGGGAAAAGATTTCTCTGCGAATCGTAATTTTCATCGTTTCAACAGTTACAGCTACTTAAATATTATGCATAGGCCATAGGTGCAATCACGTCCTAAAAGTTGGGGGACCATAATGAATCACGTCCTAAAAGTTGGGGGGCCATAATAATAAAGTTAGGAGACCACTCAAAAGTTGGGGGGACGCGTCCCGTGGGTCCCGTAGGGTGGTTGCGCCTATAATGGCATAGGCCTATAATTATGCTCCGTTGCATTAAATTTTCACAGATGAACGGCCCAATAATTGAGAGTTTATGAAGGATTTTTGCAGCACAAATCACAGATACATGTAGGCACAAACACAGATACACAGACGCACACTCGTACACAGACAACAAAACTGACTTTGATTATAAAATTGCATTTCTTGTTGTTGCTTTCCGCAGGTGTTCTTGGCCATCTTCGCCTCTGAATTTCGACAACGCCAATCGTCTCCAAGCGTCTCTTCTCTTTCGAACTGCTTCTGATCGACCAACCACTACCACCAACACAACCTTCAGCAACCGCTTCACCCTAAGTCCAACATGAGCGAGGCCCAACCAGCGACCACCGAGGCCGAGAAAACGACGACCGTCGACGGAGAGGCGTCGGGGTCTGAAAGCGAAACCGAAAGTTACGAGGACTACGATTCCGATGAAGAAGGGAAATCCGATCAGGAGGACGCCAAGCAGAATGGAACAGCCGTCGAGGGCGGGAAACCCCCTGCCGAGCCACCTAGCGTGGACGCCGAAAAGCAGCCAGCTGCAACGACGAGCGATGGAGCTGCTGCTGCAGAAGAGGCGGAAAAACCAGAGAAAACCCAGACAGCATCTTCGACAGAAAACGATGTCGTAGATGCTTCGTCGGGAAAACCGGCCGAAGAACAGAAACCGAAAGCACCGGTTGAGGACAGCCCGGCGACAGAATCGAAAGTGAAAGCGGCTGAGGAATCTACAGAGAAGCCCACGGAAATTGCTGCAGAAGAATCGAAACCGAAAGAAAAGCAAGAAGATGCTGTTGATAAACAGGTGGAAGAAGCGAAACCGACGGTTGCCGAAGAAATTCAAGCGGAAAAGCCGGAAGAGAAATCGAAACCGAAAGAAGAAAAGGAAGAAAAAGCGGATGGGAAGAAAACTGAGGAATCGAAACCGAAAAAAGTGGAAGCGAAACCGGCGACAGAAGAGGTCGCTGATGAAGAAAGCGAGTCAGAAGAAGAGAGTTCGGAGGAGGAGGAGAGCTCTGAAGGAGAAGATGACCCGGTTGCAGCAGCTGGCAGCGCTAAGAAAGAAGGTGATGCAGCGCCGAAGGCAGAAGCAGTTGCTGCAGAAGCAGAGGCTCCAAAGGAAGCAGTTGCTGCAGAAGCAGAAGCTCCCAAGGAAGCAGTAGCTGCAGAAGTAAAGGCTCCAAAGGAGGCAGTGGCTGTAGAACCAGAAGTTCCAAAAGAAGCAGTGGCTGCAGAAGTGGCGGCTCCAAAGGAAGCAGTGGCTGCAGAAGTGGCGGCTCCAAAGGAAGCAGTGGCTGTAGAAGCAGAGGCTACAACGGAAGCACTGGCCGCAGAAGTAGAAGCTCCCAAGGAGGCTGCGGCTGCAGAAGTGGTGGCACCAAAGGAAGCTGCGGCTGCACAAGTAGAGGCTCCAAAGGAAGCAGTGGCTGCAGAAGTGGCGGCTCCAAAGGAAGCAGTGGCTGCCGAAGTGGCGGCTCCAAAGGAAGCAGTGGCTGCAGAAGCAGAGAAGGCGAAGGATGAACCTGACGCAGCAGCCGAAGAAGAAGAGGAGAGTGCATCTTCGGAGGAATCTTCAGAGGAAGAAGAAGAAGAGGAAGAGAAAGAAGGAGACAGCAGTAAAGTAAAGACGGAAGAGGGTGCAAAGACGACTGAAAAGGCAGAAGAAACATCTGTGGTGGAAGTCTCTAAGAAAGAAGAGTCAGTCTCAACTCAAACTGTCCAACAAAACGAGCAAATACCGGAGACTACTGTTGAAGAACAGGGAAAAGAAGCTGCAGCAACTCCAGCGGAATCCAAAGCCACAGAATCAACGCCAGATGCGACAAGTGTGGAAGCAGCGCCTGCGAAGGTTGATGAGACAGGAGGAGGCACCGTTGCTGCCAAGGAGGATCCCACATTGGTTGCCGAGGCAAGTCCAGATGCAGCACAGCCACCGGTTGCTGACAAGGAGCCAGCTGAAGATGAGGAAAGTGGTTCGGAGGAAGAAGAGGATGATGAGGAGGAGGAAGAAGAAGAAACAGAGGAAGAAAAAGTGAAAGAGGAAAGCAAGGAACCAGAGAAGGCGAAAGAGACAGAAGAGGTTAAGGAGGAGGTGAAAGAGAAGGAGGAGGTGAAAGAGAAGGAGGAGATGAAAGAGAAGGAGGAGGTGACAGCTGAAATAAGTAAGGTCAAGGTCGAGGAACCCGCCACTGAAGCGGCACCAGCTGCAGAGGCAGCTAAGGAGCAAGCAGCAGAGCATGTCGGTGGTGAGGATGCGAAAGCGGAAGTAGAAAAAGAAGAGGAGGAAGAGGAAGAAAGTGAGGAGGAGAGCGAAGAGGAAGAAGAGGAAGCGGATGGAAAAGAGGCAGCCACAAGTGATGCGACGACGGTGGTTGTGGAACCAGAAGCAGCAGCAGCAGCAGCAGCTGAAGCACCAGCAGCAGCAACTGAAGTACCAGCAGCAGCAGCTGAAGTAGCAGCTGTAGCAGTTGATGTGCCAGCTGAGCAGCCGATCGTCGCCACTGAAGAGTTAAAAGCAGAGGAGGAGAAGGAAGAAAAGGAAGAAGAAGAGGAAGAAGAAGATGAGGATGAAGAAGAGGAGGAAGGAGAGGCCGAGGAAGCTGAAAAATCTGAAGAAGCTCCTGGAAAGGTTGAAGAAGGAGAGAAGGCAGCTGAACCGGATGTTGTCGATGCAGCAGAGGAAGGGAAGACTGAGGCAGGTGAGACAGCAGCCGAAGGGGAAGTGAAGACAGAGGAGTCGAGTAAGGCAGAGGAAAGTCTCGTGGTCGAAGTCGGTGAAGAGTCCAAAGCAGCTGAGAAAGAAGAAACGTCTTCTCCTGAGAAAGAGGATTCGAAGGATGCAGAGGAAACGGTAGCTGTAGTAGTTGAAGAGGAGAAAGCGAAGGAGGAAGAGGAGGAATCATCTGGGAAGAAGAAAGAGAAGAAGGACAAGAAGAAGAAGAAGCGAGACAAACATGCAGAGAAAGCGCATGAGGAGAAGGCGGAGGAGGTAGAGGCGGAGGTAAAAGCTGTCGTTGAACCGGAGACTGTGGCGGAAGATGTAAAACCAGAGAAGCATGAGAAGAAGGAGAAAAAGGAGAAGAAAAAGAAAGAGAAAAAGAGCGTCAAATTCGAAGAAGGCGAAGAAGGGAAGAAAGCGGAAGCGGAGGAGGTGAAGCCAGAGGAGGAAGCGCCACTTCCGGTTGTCGAATCTGTGGCTGAGAAGCCTGTTGCGGATGTAGTTACCGAAGCAGCTGGCGAAGTTGCATCGGAGCAAGTGCCACAGAAGGAAACTGAGGAACAGGAAGTATCCCAGGACGTAACTCAGGAAAAGACTGTTGAGACAGGCCAAGAATCACCTCAGGAAACACCGCAAGAAGCGCCTCAAGAATTGCCGCAAGAAGAACCTCAAGACGTGCCGCAAGAAACACCGCCCGAGGGAGCCCCACAAGAATTGACAGCCGAAGAGGATGCCGATCTGATACCTAAGGGCGCCTACCGCCAACTCAAGGAGCTGCTCATCCCGGAAGGTCACCAGGACTTGGAAGCTGAGGTGGCAGGCGAGCAACCACCTCCACCAGAGGATGCCAAAGAAGCGGCCGAGGAGGAGGAGGTGGCCCCAGTGAAGGAAGAAAGTCACGAACCGCGAACGGCCGCCGAGATCCTGGCAGCCGCGGCGAAGGTGGCCGCTGATGACGAGCTCTACCATCAACAGACGTCGCGTGTCCTGATGGTTCGGAGTCTAGTGGCAAGACAGGAACGACTACACGACTCGCTGGCGACGATTCGACGCCAGTTTAGTGAAATCGATTATGAAATAACGTCCTTGCGAAACGAAAGGTTCGTTATAAATGCACCAGTGGAAAGGAAGAAACACAAGTGGAGTAGGCTGCTCAAGTGATATTCAAGATTGTTTTCCACCTCGATAAACCTCCGTTGTACACCATAATTATGACTCTCTGTGAGCATTGAACAGAACACTATAATTATATGCTTGAATCACTTATATAAAATATTTGCATGTATCAGTATGAGTAGGCTACTGAATTTGTGCCAGTGTGAGTACTCAGCCGTCTACATAATCATGACACTTTTAATATGATAAGTACTCGAAGGGCTGATAAGCGTATACAGTAGGCCTACTTACTATAATTCGGTATAGGTTTCGATGGCGTTATATTGCAGACCATAACGTTTTGTCTTCGTTGCACTTCCTCTAATTAACACCTATCCTAATGACTTCACGCCTGTCCCCATTCTGAAACGCGGAAAAACTATTCCTAAGCAGGACGTTGTCGAATCTGTAAAGGTTTTTAACTCGGAGAGTCGCGTATTTAGCACAGTCTATTATAATACCAGGTATACGAAATGCTGTAGCCTAACTTGTACAATAATTGATTTTACACAGTCGGCATACTAATTGCATTCGTGCTTCGCCTTCTCAATGTAAGATGCGTTTTCTGATGGTAGGCCCTAAGTTCAATAAAATAATGATGATGGTGTTACTATGCTAATATAAAAGTCGCTGCATGGGTGGTTTTTCAACCGAGAGCTGCTGTTCCTTCCAGTTCAGTGTCGATCGTTTTAAAAAACGAATAAATTGTATTATAAGTGGTCTAGGAAGTTTGTCGGTTTTGCATGCATCTTTCGGAGTTAGCAAAAAAATAAAAGCAAGCTTGACTGTGACTGAATCTATCGTTGAACTACATGATATTGTTCATCTTTAATCAGCTGAATTTTACGTACATAACTACATTCAAACATAAATGCATACACACACAGACACAATATAGGCCTACTTACAATTTTACTCTTAAGTTCTGAGAATGCACATAACCTATAAATAGCACTAACTGCGTAAATAAATGCGCAGTCATAAATTCATTCAGACAAACATTGTCGATTTTAGCCTATAGAGAGCTAGAGAGCTGACATTGGGAAGTGACAAAAACAATAAGTCCAAGGCCGTCATCTTCGTAAAAGTGAAAAGGCAGTTCCCATGCCTGTTCCCTTAGGCTACTTGTTCCCTTATTATTTCCCTTACCGTACTTATTTACTTGTACCATTAAGCTTACTTGCTCCTTTGCTTGCTTCCTTTCTTGTTTCTTTACTTGCTCCCTGGTTTCTTCCAATTCTTCTGGCAATTGTATTAGTAGTTATAACGGTTATCTGAAATGGTAGTTAGACATAGTTACTGTGATGGTAACTATGATGGTAGTTGTACCGGAAATTGTAATGGCAATAGTAGGCCCAATAGCATTTATAGTCTAATGGTGATTGGAAATGGCGATTGTAATGGTGATTCGCAACGTTGATTGCGATGCCAAGTGCAATAGCAGTTATAGTCATCATCATCATCACAAACCATAGGCGCAACGCCCGACGCCACTCTCTGTCTGAGTCTGTCTCGTGTCATCTCCCAGTTCCTACAGGCTAGCAGGTCTACTTCATACCATTATATCTTGAAGCAGCTGGACCGCCTTGTCTGATTGAAGAGAATGTTAGAAAAGAGGCATGAAGGACAACCAGTGGGACAAGCCCGTTTGTGTCCAGTGCCCTCTCCACCGACTCTCTCCAACGATCTGTCCTGACCGACCTGTGCATGACTGCTTCACATCATGACAACTTGAAGCAACTGGGCCGCTATGTCACTTGTGTCATGGTTTTTTGCGGATTTCAATCGTCTTGGTCTTCTACTGCCAGAGTATCGCCACCCATTTTGCGGATTTCAATCGTCTTGGTCTTCTACTGCCAGAGTATCGCCACCCATCTGGCAAACCTTCCTCCTTTATCCGGGCTTATGACCGGCACAGGGAAGTTGATGATCCCCTGTTATAGTGGTAGGACCTAATTCCAAATGAAGCCTTCATCGGAAGAACCACTAGAGTCCATTTTTGACATTTTTTAGTTATCTGTGTCCTGCCATTCTTAATGCTATAGAGCATGTATTGACAAGTTCCTTTTTCAGAAAACTAACGTCAGTCCAAAGTTATAATGAAAATAAAATATAGTGTTCATGCAATAATCACGGAAGTCCATGGACTTCAGTGTTTCTTCCGTGAATTCACATGTAGGCCTATGTATGTATGCATGCATGTATGCAAGCATGCATGTACGTATGTATGTATGTAGGCCTATGTAATTATGCATGTATGCATGTATGTATGTATGTATGCATGCATGTATGCATGTATGGCGCTGAAGCATCTGCACTATACCATCATGACTCTAAATAATCCTGTTTTAAAACGGAAATCTTACACTAACGATGAAAATACCACATATTGACATTAAGTTACTCACAACACAAGGACAATCCACTAAAATAAAGTTTCACCTTATAAAATTTAATTCATTTTTATTTGGTTATATTATTGTGCTACTGAAAAGCAACTTTGAAATTATCCTAATAGGACAATTCTTGAATATCCTGTATGCACACTGACAACTTGGGAAAAAATGTCCTAAAAATTGCCATATACAGCATGTTAAAAAAATTTGTATGTGGCGCCACCTAGCTGGTTAGCCAATATAATTTTAACATGTTACAGAGACAACACATATCAACACATGTGCCAAATGTTATTTCCATATTTTCATAGGTGAAGTACTTGTAGACTTACAAAGTTTATTTTGTGAATATCTCAAAATCGTAAAAATGGACTCTAGTGGTTCTTCCGATCAAGGCTTCAAATGGTAGTTAGACATGACAATTGTAATGGTAACTATGGCGGCAATTGTAACGGCATCAGTAGTTGTAATTGTAAATGGCAATTAGGAATGGTAATTTTAATCGCATTTGTAATGGTAATTGTAAGTCTTTTTCTAACGGTAGCATAATAATTATAAATATAGATTGGATTGCTTCAGACGAAAGCGAAGTCAAAGTCAGCTGCAAGTCTAATTAAAAATTGGAAAAAAAACAGAATTTGTTCAAGACGCAATAAATAACTGCGACGACCAATTGAAAAACTGATTGCAGGTGATTTAGCGCCAAAGAACTATTCGTCATCTGTCTGTCTTCAGACATTCGCCTAGCAATCATAAGCCGTAATTTAGTAGAATTCGGCCACCACTCCCTCCCTCTACCGTTCGGGTCCTTCGACAAAGCGATGTCACGGCGTATGATCGACTGCAACTGATTGCGAAGTGAATCGATTTGCAGTAATTAGAATTCTCGTCCTGTCACGCTGAAATACGGCGACAATCAGTGAACAAGGTTTGATTTCATACTGACAATTTAATTATCAAGAATGAAGATGCCTAAATTGAAATAACTGTTGCGTCAGTCAGTCAGTCAGTCAGTCAGTCAGTCAGTCAGTCAGTCAGTCAGTCAGTCAGTCAGTCCGTCGGTCGGTCAGTCAGTCAGTCTGTCAGTCAGTCAGTCTGTCAGTCAGTCAGTCAGTCAGTCAGTCAGGCAGTCAGTCAGTCAGTCAGTCCGTCGGTCGGTCAGTCAGTCAGTCTGTCAGTCAGTCAGTCTGTCAGTCAGTCAGTCAGTCAGTCAGTCAGTCAGTCAGTCAGTCAGTCAGTCAGTCAGTCAGGCAGTCAGTCAGTCTGTCTGTCAGGGCAGTCAGTCAGTCAGTCAGTCAGTCAGACAGTCAGTATGTGTGTATTTAGGCTCTGTGCATTTGAGTATCTACGTTGACTGTATTATATGCAGTGGCATATATATAATAATAATAATATGTACTTAAGTAAGTATATACAACTATATACTGCTGCACATAGGTTATGCATGTCCTCTGAACGACTTCTTGAAGTCCTTAAACAATCCTCCTCCTACATGCGAATATTGTACGAATAGCTATTATATAGGAACTTACACTACAGTCATCCAGTAACTAACTATAATTATGAGGTCACGTAGTTTGAGGACCTCGGTTGAAATACTGAAACATAATGCTCAAGAAGTTAACAAAAACTGCCAAATTTTTCTGCTTTTTCACTATTAACGCATTGGACAGGCCCCATATAATTTGACATTTATAATATAGTAGCTTACAACAGGTCAGGCCCTATATCAATGTCACTCAGTATGGGGGGGGGGGAGACACATGATACATATACAATTATACATGTATATTTTTATAGGAGACAGAACTCTGCATTTTGTGAGCTTGTTTCTACGTACATCCACTGCTTGTACAATATATATATATATATAAATATATATATGCACATGTATGCATGTGTGGGTGGGTGGGTGGGTGGCGTATGTAACTAACGTCTTCATTCAATATTCTGATTATGCAATTCATGTCCTTGTTTCTTTTTGTTTCAAACTGAAATCTGTTTCCTCTCAATTTTCTCCTAATTAAAACGAGAAAGAAGAAAATTTCCTCCTCGTACATGCTCATCATTCACTCACCGGCAACGACGACGACGACGGGTAGGTAGGTCGATAGGTCTCAGGTGTGACCGACCTGATGGGAGTATAAATGCTAAAACAAATAGGGACATTTTTCAGTTGCCCGTGTCTTGTTAACTAATCAACGTTTAATTATAGCCGGGATCCATTTAACGCAGCTACTATTCATGCGAACAACATAAACGTTAGATTCGCATTTGTCTGGAGAATGGGAATCGGCGGCTGTCGTCGTGGTGGAATGCGACCTCGAGCTTCTCTTCTCTGTGTCCTTGTCTTGACCTTGATCGCCGAAGTCTTCACTGAGTCGTAAGTGACATTTAAAACAATGAACTGGTTATTTATATAGCGCGCTCGTCAGTACGAGAAGTGTAGAAAACTGAGGGGATCGGACGTTGATTTATGTGGACTTGAGATGTGCAATGAGGACTTTACTATATATGTGGTCCTACGAAAGATGGGGATTGAGACCCCCAAACCCTCCGGAAATTCTCACCATGGCGCTCATTAGAGCAAAATAATATTGCCCTCTAGGCCGACATAGACACACGGACTTGGGCCTCCACTTCGAACTATTATTCCTCTGACATGACGCATCGTGAAGAATTATTTGTTCCTATATTAAGTCTCCTATCTGCACCTCACCGTGGTGGGAGGGTGAACGGCTAAGTAAGGGATAGCCCTATGCCATCAGTGGTGAAGACTTTGGTCGAAGTACCACCTAGGGCGTCACGCGAGGTGCACATGTTCACCGGGAACCCTGAAAGTGCTGGCTAACGCAGGAGGCGGGTGTTGGAAGGACACCTAAGGGCGGAAGAGGCCTTAAGGGCCCAACGGCCTCCTTAACCTGCCTGGAGAGAATTGGTCACCACCAGGTATAGGACCCAAAAACCTTTACATGACATGACTGAAACAAATATGAATGGGACAAACAGATGGGGGAGATGCCGAGGAAGACCAAAAAGACATGGACGAAGAACGTGATGGAGGACCTAGAAATGAATGGCTTGGACATACGAAGAGCGGTGGATAAGACTAGAGACAGAGCAACATGAAGACGACTTGTAGAGGCTTCATCGTCAGCATGCGCTTGACGGAGGAGATATTGGATTGGATAATAAGCCTAATTTTTTTGTAGCGCTTTGTAATTTCAAGATAGTAAAAATAATTATTATTATCAGTGTTTATTATTCTAATTAGGTGTATCAGTAAATAAATAATAGCGATAACTAACCAAATAACCAACCGAATACTTTACCAAATGACTGATTGTTTAAAATCAGATTTATAGGGTATTCGTGAAACGCCTTTTGTTGGCTAGAGCACTGACTCGAGAGACAACGAATGATAGTGCCTATGAGAATCTTTCTAACCATTCTCGATAAACTGACGCAGTGTTTATTTAGTATACTTTACAGAGATGGTGCAGATAGACTATACTTGCAATGCAGATAGACATACTTATAGACATGCATAGTATGCATACATGTATACTGTACATAGGCATAAGCCTATAATACAGTAGCCTATGTCTTACAGCCAGACATAAACTCTGCCACTGTTTGTACTCGGCAAGTGCCATCACGATGAAAGGAGGAGTGCGACATTAACCATCTTTGAAATGGCAGCGTCGTTGAATAGCAACAAGCCACAGACAGACAGACAGACAGATTGCGAATGTGATTGGGATTTGGGAGTAGTTTCTAATCCGTCTCGTTGAGCAAGACAATGCCTTTGTGATCACAAACACAATCATCTCGACAAAACGTCACATCTTGCTATTATAATCATTATTATTATTGTAGGCATCATTGTAACAAGGTCGAAACGGTCGACACGAACATCACGAGGAAATGTTCCAACTTCATGGACCTCTCACTCGAAGGTTACAGCCTCGACCGACACGAGTCCAACCTGACGGGCATCACCGAGGATGACCTGGAGAAGAGGTTGATCAAGTGGTTCATCGATCCAGCATCCAGCCCCGACTGCGTCTTTGTCATGTAAGCAATTTCATCTGCATGGTGTCTGGGCTATTATTCTACTTGCAGATTTATATAGCGCCATTTTAAAGCGAGGATCACCGGAGACGACCATCGATCAAAATCACAGAACAATCTTCCAACGGAATACCTATGCAGAGAGATATGGGAGCTATTAATGTCTCGGCCTCTTTCTTCTATTGTTGTACTGTTATTGTTGTTGAACGTTTGCTGTTTTTGCTATTTGTTGTTGTTGTTGTTGTGCTACTGTAACTGTGGTAGCACTTACTAAGTTAGCAAGTAAGAAAGGAATTATGATTTTAATTATTTGACTGCGTGACCTCTCTGGTTTACAAAAAAACTGAGTAGGCATATCGTGAGGCATTCTTGCTAACCAGAACGTTTTCTTCATTCAATATTATTCATGATAAGTGCGGGTCCCTCTTCCTAGCGGGATTACGATTATCCTTCTGAAATCTTTGTTGCCAATTTGTTTTATTTTAATATGATGTTTTGTCGTGTCCGCTCTTTTGATATAGTTTAAATTATAACAGGCAAAGGTTTCAATAAAGACTTGATTGATCGAATGATTGATTGATTGATTGACTAGTAGAATAATTGATAAATGGAGTTCGATACTTGTACGTCTGCCACTTGAACAAATAATTGTCGTCTAGATCGAGTTCTTCGTTCAGCTGCTCGCCTCATTGGCCGCTTTCCTAAGATGCTCCGTTCTCAGTCTACAATTATAATATTACGCGTCATGTCCGGCACTAACACCAATTGTTTCGCATTGCATCTAATACTGAATTACCACACTTGTCAGGCACTGCCTTCTAGTATCAACCCACAGATAAACGACAGTACATATAGATAAGAAAGTGTGACTAA